>CM050430.1:6867716-6925216 GCA_027564155.1 Gymnocypris eckloni scoliostomus | reverse complement strand
CTCTGTATATGGCTGCGGGGACGAGCAGTTTTGTGGTGCTTGGGCTTCTTTATAATTCATCAAAACAAATATTGACATGGCTCAAGGTTTAATTGTTCAAATAACACAGTTTTTTTTATTTTAAAATATAAAAAATTGTTAACCGAGTGTTTTTCAAGTGTAATATTTCTGTAAAGTCTAGGGACAGAAAATGGACATTTCCATAGAATGCCCTCTTTATATTTTAGGCTATAATGTGGCTATGTTACAGCTCTCCTCTGAAGCTCTTGTGTTTTTCTTCTTTTCCATCTCTCCAATACTACTCTGCTCAGGTGATTGGAGAGGAGTTTGTTCCAGTTTTGTTGTAGTTTGCTAATTTTTGTAAAATAGCTTCTGTTTGTGCTTTTCAGATAAAAGTGTGGTTTCAGTTTAATAAGTTGCCGGTGTTCTGTCGATCTACCCTGTCAGATTTTCCCACCTCCCATTAAAACAGTGGGTAGTACAATTCGACGACGAAAAATGCTACCTGTTAAATTATGATTTATTAATGTGAACACCTACAAAAACCTTAAACCTACCCTTACAGTAATGTACACACAGTAGTTACGTGTTATATTCGCGGTTGTGGATAGAAGGGATACAACTAGTACCGGAAACCAACAATAAATATTTTTTTCTAACTATTAGATTGTGTTTTATTAACGTCTACACAAACCCAACCCTAAACATACCCTTACAGTAATGCAGATACATTAAATATTGCTGTTCAGCGTGAGAAAACGGATGCAATATTGATGCGCGCATGCGCAGTAAGCCGAGGTAGGAAAATCTGACGGGTAGGATAAAATGTCAGGACACCGGCTCATTTATTGGTAATAAATAATTGATAATAAATCATACTGATGATAATAAATCATCAAAAAATATTGGGCTTGTTTGTGAAGCAGTGGTTGCTTATTTGTCTCGCGAGAGTTGGCAACAGTGGAGAGAAAGTTTGTTCATAACTTTGAGAGAATCTTGCCAAAACGCTAGTTCTGTTCCCTGTTATGAGATTTTACCCCACTAATGAACATACTCACGCACTGTTCGTTTTGTTGTCATTTAATTGTGTTTTTAAAGAAGTTTTGAAGAATGTAAAGGAATTAATTTGGCGTCCCATACAATTTAAAGACTTTAAAGCAAATAAACGTACGTTTTGTGACATACTTGTGATATGTAAACCTATGTAAATGATTAATAAAAATAACCGCACGCTCGAGCGAACTACTGTTGCTATGGTTACAGCCTCTTTAGTTGTGTGTGGTAACCGATCACGACGTTTGAAACTTTCCTCATTTAATAAGCTAAATTAACGCTGTTCTTACTGGCCAGGCAGGACGGTGAAGGGTCAAACAACCCCAAGCCCTAATAATCGCTTTCCAATGAGGACAAAACCGTATAGCTGTTATATTTCCCCGTTTGAAGAGAATGTGTAGTTATTAGCGACGTTTCGACCCTAATCAAACGCCCAGCCAGACTCCATTTCTGGAGCTCCCTGCCAAGTGATCTGCATGTCAATGGGTTGCTTGTCTGTTTGTGTGTACGACCGCTGCACAGAACCGGCTTCTCCATCCGTTAAATCCTGCACACCGGGCTCAAGACGCTCTACACGGTGCGTATGGAGAACTTTGGTTAGTACACTAGTTAGTACAGAGTTTACCTCGCTATTTTGAAAACAACTAAACATGCTGCACGTATCTAAATATAAGCCTGCTAATTTGACTGTGTATGGGGGAAGGGGTTGTCAAGCATACTAGAGTCAAATGAAGAGCACAACAGGTTAGGTGAGTCTCTGCCGAGTGCCCTAGTGAGTGTGAGTGGCACTGTAGGGAGTACAGTACCAGGTGTTTGCAGCCACTCCCACAAACACACCTGCTTCCCTGCGGAGCGACGATTAAAGCAAGGCGGCATTGACAGATGGATTATAAACAGCGGCTTACTACCGTTGGCAGTTTCTTTAGTGTTTGGAGACGGAACGCGTTCACTTGAGCAAACACCTGCTGTGAAGTGTGCCAGAATAACCCTGAGCTTCCTGCTGGGAGGGATGCGGTGAGCAATCTGACAGAAGTCAGAGTCCATTTGGGGATATAAAACTTGTATCGCGGTTTCTACTTACAGACTACATGCATCAAAGTATTATTGATATCACGATAACGTGAAAGATAATATCGAGATTACATTAGCACGACCGTGCTTAAAATTGAAATGCATCCAACTTGAATGCACCTCTTTTATTATGTAATATGTTGTATTATGTAGGCTATTGTGTTCATTTCTAAATATTTTTGAGCTTAAAGACAGAAGGTACATGTAGATGTAACTTTCCTGAGATTGTAAGAAGGAAAAGTAATACGCCAATAAACAGATAAATAAATAAATGGCAGAATAAAAAATAATAATATAAAAACATATATTTCCTGACTATATAAAAATATGTTATTAATAATGATATATCATTTGTTTCAAGATATCGTTGAAAAAATTCCCAAATCAATGTATGGACAGTCAAGTTGAGTTTTGAACTTGGTATTTTTATATAAATAATTGATATCTGTATATGTATGTGTGTGTGTGTGTGTGTGTGTGTGTGTGTAACCTATTTGTTTGAAAATGTATTTTTAATTTTATAATTAATTTATTTTGTATTTATTTGGTTGCACCACAGTGGTTACTTACAGCACTTAACTAAGTCTAACAATTTGAAAACAGATTATAAGTTTTAAGAATTTTGGCATTTTGAAGTATATGTTTTCTCTTTTTATCTAGACGTCCTTATTAATTATCGACCTGTATATCATAATTCCATGTTATTACCATCTAATAAATCACCATGATATTGTACCGCCATGGTGTGTTTAGCTAGGTTTTACATCACTCTCTGAAATTAGTGATCAGTCAATGTGTGATTTACACACACAAAGAGCCATCCATGCTGCTACTAAGATAATTATGGATTAAACGTTATTTTCTTTGCCTCTTTCATAGACGTGACCATTTCAGCAGATCTGTTAATGGGTTTTAGTTTGGTGGCATAGCACAACAAACTCTGGAGGCCTGCCAGCGAAGGTCTGGTTTCCATCGCGATGGTGGCTTCAGCAGTGGCATGGCTGAGGTGCCATTCAGTTCGGCGGGCACAATGCTGCTGTGCAATACCGGATATGTAGGTCAGCTTAAGCTAATGCATCTCACACAGCGCTGTGCACTGGAAGACCTCAGATATGTGCACGGCATAGGTGGAGTAGTTTAGGATTACGAGAGATGCAAGTTTGTGCCAAATCGTGTCCTGAACATCTCTCCACTTAATCATTAAAACATTGCAAAAGCTCCACTCAGCAAAGCAATCACAATCTTAAAACAGTGTGCATACTACATTTTTCTCTGCACGTTGCATTTGTTATTCTTGTTCAATTACAAATTTGTTAATTTGTTATAAAATAACATTTAAACACAGATTCTGCAGTGTAAAAGGTCACTGATTAATTATTGTGTTGTTGCTGAGTGTTTATATCTGTGTGGCTGTTGCTCTGTGCTGATGTGCTTATTAATGTCTTTGTGCTTCGGTTAGTAATTAGGGCAGCACTTTATAGGTGGTGAGATTAATTTTAGCACAGTAATACACTGATGCAAATTCCCACAACATGCACTACTGTGAACGTTTGTTCGAAGCAAATGTTTAGCTATTCCCCTCCCCCAGTAACTCACTACTATACAGACATCGGATCAATACTGGTTAGTTCTTGAGCAGATTTATTGGAGACAATAGTGAAGTTTTGAGCCATTTGTTGCTTTTTCAGCTCCTTTCAGCATGGATGATCTTAACTATTCTGTCTTTCTCCATTCGTCAACATATGGGAAGCTCCACCAGTTTGTTTTGATGCCACAGGAAAAGAACGTGCTTGTTGGAGGGTCTGCATGCTATATTTGGGCAGCTGCCATGAAAAGTCAAGCAATGTCAGCACTGTGTCATCATGGTATACTCCATTGAAAACTATTTAAAATTGCTTAGGTTATCTTTTTTACCTAACTATTGTTAGATTATTATAGTTTCTCCATTTGTACTAATGAATTTGTCACACCACATATCTGTTTATATGGCAAAAACTTTATTAAACATGATGACACACTTATATAATATCATATTATCCATCTATCCATTTACCAAATCACTTTTAGGGTCAGAAGATGTTGGAGTCTGTTTGGTCGAAGGCAGATGGATTATTATACTATAATATATTATCTTATATTATATCAGCTTCTCTGCTGATGGAAAGTAGTTTCAAAAGGCTAAAAACACACATAAACTTCCTCAACCGGTAGATTGAGAGCAGCGCTCAAGGGTTCTCGGTTCTCTTTTGCACTGGGCATGTTTGTACATTCTGTGGGAGTCCAGGTGTGAATAGGGGAAGTTTCTGTTTTTGTTATTGGAGAATTAAATCCAATCCAAAAGTCAAGAATCTTTCAGATGTTTTTTATTTTTATTTTCTAGACAATAATAGTCAATGGGATTTTAGGAAGCATAACAATTTCAGAAAGGAAGTGTAAAAGTCATCCAAAGTAAAAAAATTTAATCAAATTGAAAACATCGCCAGAGCCTAAACAAAGAGTATAGAAGCCCAAGAGGCGAAACTCAATAGAACGCTCCATTGCAACAGTTGCGCCCATGACATGACTATTGCTGCCGCCATTTTGGACTGAAGGCTCCGTAGAATAACGGGAGCCAGTCGCGCTTGACCAACTTACAATAACACATTTAAAGTATAAATATATATATATGTATCATACTTAAACAGAAAGGGCTTCTTTTGTCGGCACTCCACTAGATTCTAGCTGCTTTGTTTAAAAAATCTGTACAAGCTGAAATACAGCCTGAACGATGACAACAATAACGTACAATAACTAACGTTAGTGATGATCAAATTTGTTTAACGGTTTATTTTACGGACTTTATTTTGAAAGTCTTCCCTTTTTCCACAAAACACTTTGCTCTCTAGAAACCATGTCAGTTGAAAAAATGTCAGGTTCAAGTGTTAGCATTAATAAACACTGAATTAATACCAGCATATGAAATTTAATTAATTAGGAATGTTGGACAATAAATATATAACTGGAATATAACAGCTTGACAGTATACTGTTTTTGCAGTATTGTCGTATATTAATGCCTGTTAAAGGAAGACTGTAAACAAACAAAAACAATTTTTAATGTAAAACAAACACAGCTGCTTTCTCCAAATGTGTTTAATTATTCATTATGACAGACACAGCAATGCATCATGTTCTAGAGATCATCATGTTTGTAATGTGTTCCAGGGAATTAAAACATATAATATATATTTCAGACCTAGTGGAGTAATATAGTAAATTATAATATAGTAAGTCATTTTAAATGTGTAAAGTTGCATAAGCTCATTCTAACTTAGTGGCATATACATACAAATCATTATTATGGTTTCTATGGCTAGGACCTGCAGTTCCTAAAAGGATTATGACTAAAAACAGTTCAAGTTATCAGTGCATAAGACAGCGCGACGTCCTACTTCAAAACACACACTATTTTTACACTTTTGTGAATAATTACCTGTCAGTGTCTTTTGAGAAAACGATGAAAATGAAAGGTTTTTGCTGTCACATTTATAGTTTTTGTGATGTATTGCCCAACATTGTGTTTTTTATTCTACTTTGACTTCTCTTTCGTTGTTATTCTGTCTATTTCTGTATATCTGTAACGTTGTTGAGTTGGAATTTTCAGTCCAAAATGGCGGCTGCGCTACCGAAGCGCCACCTAGTGGCTGTTACCCCAAAAAGCATCAGAGTTTCGCCTCTTGGTCTTCTAAACTCTTTGGCCTAAATCAATAATATGAAACTTCATTGGCTCTTGTGTCATATGACTAAATGTCATAATGTCATCATACAAGAACCAGTGAGGTTTGAAAACCTTGATTGTCTGGGAATATCAGGTCATTTAAAAAGTCTATTGAAATAAAATGATAGTCATGCACAGCAATGTTTAATTAACCCTTTGATTGACAAGCGATCAGAGCAATCGTAACGCCAAACGATTGTCCGACAAACAAATCAGACAGAGTAGATTACCTTCAGTGGACTTAAACTTGAAAAAATGTGTATTGACGTCTTTCCGTGGTTGAAATAAAATACCTTCCTATGTTCATTCATGTTTATTTTGGGCTTTAAGTAATATGAAAAGATGATCTTTCACATCAAAGGTAGCGCTTGAACTGAGGCGCTACAGTGATCTGTCACGACACATTAAAGAGCCACAAAACTGAATTTATTGTTTGAATTTATTATGATCAAATTTGAAAGCTGAGACTTTGTTTCATTGTCTGTCGACTATTTTTCAGCGTGAAAACATGATGTGTTGAGAGAGAGCAGCATGGCTTGTTGGACATAGCGACAGTAACTAAGGAGGGCAGGAATTTGCGAAGGGTCAGTTGGCTAGGAAGTGTTACTTGTGAATTATATAGAATATTTGTTTAATACTTATAATAAAGGAATGGTACCCACTGTAATAAATGTTGAACTTCCAGTCACCTCACTAATAGTGTAAGTGTTTTCCACTCTTCTCAGAACAGGATCTGAAACTTCAACAAGATCACGGTGACACATTTTTAGTCTGGCCATTCTGCCGCTTAAGATTCTTGTCTGGTCGACAAAAAAAACGGACTAAAAAACTTTCATTGAAGGAGGGACCAAAATAAATACCTACCAGTAGCCTCAGCAGAAACCACAGCGGCGTATTTAATCACCAAATTAGTTTTTAAATAGCAATTATTCTGCTACAATAGTCTATTTTAATGTTGTTGCATTTGCCACAGAATGTAAATGTGCACATATGTTTAAGAGAGGGGGAAGAAAAGCGACCTGAGTGATTATGGGCAGATAAGGGCTGCAGTGTGCTATAAGCTCTTAGACTTTTAGTTTTCAATGAGGTAATCCAGGATTCCAGCCCATAATTGGGGATGTAACACGGAGGGGGAGCTGCTGGGTCCCGTGAATGGCCCCTCTGTAAAAATGTGTGTGTGAAGAGAGGATGGAGTTCAAGCCGCTGATTCTGCAGCCTCTATTTCATTGGTTGATAAGTAATTTGGTTAAGTAATCAGCAGCATGCCGTCCCCTCTGAGCATCCTACAATCACTTCTTTCTGAATTCATTATAGCTGGACATTCCTTGGCTATCGACATGTTAGTCAGACGTGATGTTTCAGTGTAACATGCTGTTGTGTCTAAAGGAAATGTGTCTAAAGGAATTTCATAAGTAAAATAGTGGGAAAATGTGCAATTGAGACCAGTATATTATTTTCTACATGATGGCTACTATTTGTAATGAATTATGCAGCCTTATCATGCTTTTGGAAATGTCCTACTTTCCACTTCTGAAGTCGTAGTTACGAGTTTGTTGTATTCAAGTGGTTTGATGTCAGATAAAATAGGAATCACAATTCATTCTTGCCTAATTCTTGGGGAAATCTTATTGAAGCTTAAATGTATTGAAAATGTTTAGTCAAACATTCAAAAGTTGACACTGGGGCAAAAAAGGCGTACTTTTGTTTTGTACCTTAACTACCCCTAAAAATGTATATACGTACCTTAATGTTACATATTAATAGTTAAAAAATGCATGTTAGCACCTAAATTAGTACCTAAGAAAGCCAGGGTACCCCCCCCAGTGACGGATTTTGTGACTATCTAACAGATTTTCAATCAAATACAGCGTCCCATATAAACATTACAGCCACTTTTTGTATACATTCACATATCTAGATAGTAAGCTTGTTGACAATTCTGGTATCATTTGTCAATTAAATGCTTTTCCGTGTGTAAAATACATACAATATGCATCAAATTGTTATTTATATATGTAAATGTTGTGATGTTGTGATAAAAATGAACAGTCAGTAACGCAATTGTTTACTCCTCTGCCATGTTTAAAGTTTATGGCCCGGCCTACTCGGAAATTTTAGTTTATCCATTTGAGTAAATACAGCTTGAGAGGTCGTTCTGTCCAGTTTCCAACTAGAAAACTCCTATTTATGATTATTCTGATGTACGCGGGGAGGCATTAAGGTCAGGCTGACTCAGGAATGCACATGGTTTCCTTTACTGCCATGTAAAAAGAGACATTGACACAGAAACCATTAGTCATAAATGTTCATAATTACACAGAGAGTATTACATCTTTGGATGTCAGTAATTGCTGTAATGGTTGTGTCCAAAAAGGTTTTCCTGACCACTCCCCCAAACAGATAGCCCCGCCCACAAATTGGTTAAATGATTGGCTGCATCTGCTGGCTGGAATTCTCAAGCAAAAAGAGTCAGGTTTTCACAGCATCACAGCATTAAACAAATATGACACACGTGGCATTATCGACTAATGCACAAAGGATAGTTATACAAACCTTCTGAATTATTATTTTCGTTTAGTTTTTTGGATAAATCATGTGACAAAAAGTGCAAGACTGTGACTTAAACCCGGAAAATGTTTCCTATTACTCCTAGTTTTGTCTACACCCTGATTTTAACGGCGTATAGTATCTGTGGTAATCTCATGGGCGGTACAGCGCCTGAGAAAGGACCGGACTGTTGTTCACATTCTTCTGTCTGCACAGTGGATTTCATACCATTGATGCTTAAAGAGAAACTCTTAGCTGCTGTCAATCAAAAGCAAGGAATCCCTCAGGGTAAAAAATGAAATTACAGAGTTTTATATATAGTACAGGACATTGCGTTACACATTAACTCGTGTCATTCCTGCTCATTTTAGATGTCTAATCTGGGCACCTCTAAATGAAACTTCTAGAGGAGCTTGATCATCTAAGTTTTCTGTGTTTTTATTTAGCTCGACTTGGTAATATCCAGGTCATATAGCTGTAGGCTGCCAAGTTAAAGATTTGAATAACAAAACTACTTGTGAATAGTAATGCCTAAAACAGGCTGGAGCATTTTTACTTTAGGCTTGTTCCAGGAACTGTCCACGTCCATCATTAGAAGGAGGAAAAAGAGTTTGATCATAGGTGTGATATCCAAACTGTAGGATCTCAGTGTCTTCTCAACCACAGGCAGGGAAAACAGTGTTATTTAAAATCGGCAAAGGTTGTATTTCAGACGAGGAAGCTGGTGTGCAATAGTTGAGTAATTCCCCTGCGTATCCTAAACATATTTCCTGTTTTAAACATTGCTAAACATTCATGGTTGAAAAGTTGCTTGGCTCAACACAGTGACCCTTGTCCTCTGCTCTTTATCGTGCCACCACATCATGGCATTTAAAATACACGTTGTTTTACCTGTCCATCACCTTTTTGAGTCTTGTATACCTGTGTTTATTTACACTAGAATATATTTTTAGAGTCAGCATGGAATGAAAAGTTACTCTATCTATTGTAAATGCATGTTATAGATCTATAGTTACACTCAGATGTACATTATAATATGGTAGATAAGATCTGTTGCTATTTTTGCACAAAATTATTTTCCAATTTTACTTCCATAATATGACATAGATTCACATTCACATTGACACAGTATCACATTTACAAGTGATATTCAACAAGAAAAATAGCTTGGTGAGACTTGAATCCATTGGGAATTGATTGTAAAATGAAAAGTGGGTGTTGCACACCAGAATGGAGCCAGTTTGCTAAAATAACGACTGAATGGCTATTTGGAAACATAATCGCCCGTGCAGCCTATATGTGAAATTATCAGAAAATCATAGGGAAAGGAAAGTTGCTTCAAGTTAATGCATGTTGAAGAAAGATAAAGATTTCTTTAGAATACCATGCACCAGTGATTCGTGAACAATGAGACCAGGAATATGTTTTAGGAAAATAACTAAAGTCAAGAATTATTAGTTATAAAAAACATCCTCTGAGCAATCCTGTATGTTTATTGTGAAATGCAAGCATGCTTCTCTTTCTTTTCTTTTGGAGGTGTTACGGTCAAAATGTGTAATTTTAGGGAAATTGAGGAAATGTACTCAATTCAGTGACTTTGACTAGAATAGGTTGTGTTTTGATGAGGAAAAAGAGGAAGTTAAACAATTCAGACTTGACAATACTTATACAAGATTTTTATGTTTGCAAAGTTACCTGAAATTAAGCAATTACACACCACTTCTTATAAAATTACAAAAATCTTTTTTGACCGATTGTGTCTTTTCATATCTTCATCATATATTCATATGGTCATACCTGCCTCCGTCCGTTCTCTTTATTTGCCCCTCCCTCTTTCACTCTAGCAGAGTAGCGCTTCAAGACAGATGTTCATTAGTGATAAGTGAACATCGGCTACGGATGCAGAGGGTGTATATGTTTGCATGAGCGTGTGTGTGTGTGTGTGTGCGACTCAGGGTCAGCTTGTTCACCATGATGCTCACTCTTGGATAACTTAGAGTTTGACTGTTTCTGATTAGCTGTACTGACTGATCTAAAGACATGGTGGATTTCTACGCTAAGATTCGGAGCAACCATCGACCCCGAAGCGCGATGCCTCTCTCTCTGAACACGCAGGTATTGGGCAAGCAGGGTTTCTGGGAACGGAAATGCTCTTTGTTGTCACTTTGATGTGTAAAAAGCAATGACTTGGCTTGATGGTTCAATATGTAACACGTGTCTATATACGAGTGATGTGCATTAAAATCACTAGGTAGTGTTTCAATGTGGCGCATTAGTTGGATTTTGCATGTAAGTGTGCTTCTGTTGTGTTCTCAGTTAGGATGTGGTTTCTTCCTGTTGAGACACTCCCCGGCGTAGATCTCAAATGCACTGGTTAAACATCATCAGAGTAAAGTGTTTGTCTCAGTCAAGTTGCCCAGTTTTGTAAAACTCTCTAAAACAGAGCAGCTGCAGACGGTTGAACTTTAGCATCTCTGCAGTTCTGATCAGAAAAAGGACGTTTTGTTTAATTGTTCAGTCTGCATGGTTCCAAGCGTCCATGACGTGATGAGCTGCATGCTGTCTATAGTTTCCTGCTTTATAAGCTTCTTCCTATGCATCCACGGCTTCTTTCTCTTTTCTCAAATAGCCTACTTGTACAATGACTTATACGGGTTGTGTGGCTGTCTCTGTTGGCCAGCGCATTCAGATCATCTAAATTTATCCCACAAAAGGATGGCATGCATTTAAGGCTGGGGATTTCATCACTCCCTTAGCTTTAAGTGGATTTAAAGGAATAGTTCTGCCATCATTTACATACCCTCATGTTGTAAGAAACCTGCACGACTTCTGTGGACACGAAATGTTAAAGAATGTGCTCTTTTGATAGAATGGAAGTGAATGGAGGGCTATCAGGGTCAATCAATAGAAGATGGACAAAATCTGGATTTGATTACATTGAAATCATTCTGATGCTGATTTGATGCTCAAGTATTAGCACAGTTATTATTGGTGCTCAATTGTTAATAATGGTTCTTATTATTATTAGTGTGGAAAACTGATTATTATTTTTGCGTAAACTGAGATACATTTTTTCAGGATACTTTTATGAAGAGAAAGTTCAATAGAACAGCATTTATTTTAATATTTTATAACATTATAAATGTCTTTACTGTCAGTTTTGATCAATTTAATCTGTACTTTTGTTGAATAAAAGTTTTTTTTCTTTTAATCTTACTTCCCTGAACTTTGGATGCTATCACAGTTTCCACAAAACTATTAAGCAGCAAAAACTGTATTCAACATTGATAATGTTAAGAAATATTTCTTGAGCAGCAAATCAGCATATTATAATGATTTCTGAAGATCATGTGACACTTAAGACTGGAGTTATGATGCGGACAATTCAGCTTTGCATCGCAACAATAGATTACATTGTATAATGTATTATAATAAAGTTTTAAAAATGATTATATTTATTTTAAAATGTTTTAATCTAAATCTTAATCATTCTAAAGTTTTGGCCAGTAGTGTGTCACGAGAGAGAATAGAAGAAAATACAACTGCACCTTTAAACTTCACTAATAATGAAGACTTGAGTGTCTGTCTGTTCATCACACAAAGCTGTTGAAACTTAGAATATAGGTCATGTTGACTACAATATTTCATTTTTGACCCTGACAGCCCAGATCCCCATTCACTTTCATAACATGGAAAAGAGTATTAAACACTTCTCCTTTCGTATCCCACAGAGAAAGAGAGTCATGTGTGTTTGCACAGGTATGGTTTAGGTTGGGTGAGTAAATAGCATTTTGACTGAATTTTCATTTTTAGGTGAACCATCCCTTTCTTGATCACTCAGTTCTTCTTCAGTGCTTAATATGGTGGCTGTATTTGTGTGGCTATTGTTTGTGATGATTATTATAATGAAGCTGTTTCCTGTCAGTTGATGCCTTTTGTGGCTGAGAGACAGGACTTGGTCTGCACCAAAGGCTGGTAAATATAGACCCAGGATGTGATGTGCTGACTGCTGACACGCTAGCTTCTATTTCCGTTGTTGTGCTTCGATTGTCACTCTTGCTCTTCTGTATCTTTTTGTCTTTGTGTCTGTCTCTCTCTCACAGACGTTTCTCAGGAGAGGTGTGTCCTCGTACAGGCCTCTCTCGAGGCTAAAGGTGAGCTCAGTAAGCACATAAACATCTATTTCCACCGCCATCTTCGCTCTACATGCATGCGGAGGGAACTTCATGGGTTCTTCCGTATCATGGTCAAAAAATATTTTGCAATCCCCGTTGAGCACTGGTGGATAAAGGAGCCTTAAGAGCAAACTAAAGCCTATCGTTTTTAATTATTTGAGTTTTCACTATAGAACTTGTTTTTTAATACTATTACTCATTTTCTCATATTTACAGTTAAGCATGTGAACAAACCCCTAAGCCAAAGTAGTAAATGTCTGTGCACTGCTTTTGCAACATGCACAAGCATATGAATGATGCACTGTAAAAAAAAAGTTACAAGTTTAAGGCAACCAGCTTCAGCAGATTTTTTAGCTTGCTCAACTTGTTGTTTTAAGTTTATGCAACAAAAAGTTGAGAAAACTCAAAAATCTCCTACAAAAATAAGTTCTGCTGAAGCTGGTTGCCTTAAGTTTTTAAGTTTGCTCAACATTTTTTTTCAGTGCCTGTTAGTTTTCTAAGAGAGCAATTATGATTTTTGCCTGGCAGATGATAAAATGGGATAAAATCTCATAGGCTCCTCTTAAGGCTGGAATACACTACACATATTTTAAAATCTGAGCAGATTTTAAAACCCTGGACAACATACACTTACCGACTTTGTAGTAGTCACAGAGGAAAAACTGCCCTACACTAAATGACAGAGTGTCACACACTAGCAGACTTTAAGTTGTTCTGATCACAACAAACTCACAGAAAACCGTGCGCCTTGTTGCATGACAAATGAAAACAATACGTGTTCTAAAATCTGCTCAAAATATCAAACATGTTTGATATGGATGACGGGATGGAATCAAAGTCTGAAGCTAAAAAATCACAGTCTGTGACCATCATACACTACACAATTTTCTATGAAATCTGCCAACTCAAATCTGCAGATTGAACATGACTTTCAGCAACTAGCGTCAACTTCTCCAGACTGTAAATCAGGGGAAAGCCTGGGCAGAAACTGTGTAGTGTATTCCAGCCTTAAAGACCAGAATATCATAGAGACTTAAGCCAGTTAGCCAACATCAAAATAAGTGTACTTCTTTAAATGGCGGCAAAAAGATAATTAAAACATGATTTACAAATGAAAATGAAAAATGTACATTATTACAGAGTGTACTTTTTAGAAGTTGTAGTTAAGTCTGTTAAGAAATACTCTCTTCAAGATCATTTAAGTGGCCTTTTATTTCATTAACACTGCATTATCTGCAAGAACAGTTTCTTAAAAATGCAGTCACTAAGTACTGAGCACCTGTATTCAAAATGATTAAGTGCACTTTTTCGTGAGGTTGTGCAGTGGTCAGTGACCGTGCCACGGTGTTGCTATGTGGCTGTTAAGGTGTTCAGAATGGTTTTAGCGTATTATTATGTGGTTTGGTGGTTGCTTACAGACTAATACACATGTAAAGTATTATATTATATTTTAAAATTATAATATCATTTTAACTGTAATGTGTTATTTTATATTTTATTTAAAGTAAATGTATTTTCATCATCACATCACATAAATGCTTGTTAGAACATTCAGCAGTACACTTGAACCACATTTCGAATATTGGTAGCCATTGACTTCCATAGTATAGGAAAAACCACTACCGTCAACTGTCTGGTTACCAACATTCATCAAAACATCTTCTTATGTGTTCAGTTGAAATAAATTCATACAGGTCTGGAACAACTTAAAGTTGAGTAAATTATGACAATTTCATAAGAAGAACATGTCTGTCCTGGAAGAAAGTTCATGCAGAAACCCTCAAGTTGACAGATTGCCTTTGATCAGTCCCATAACCACTGGTCTAGTTCATCACAGCCGTAGCACTACATACAGCATCACAAACACTGACTGTCAAAAACATGAGACGTGCTTCATTCTCTAATCAGGACCGTGTGAGCTTTATCTGCTGGGGGTTTGGACAAACAAAAAAGATGACATTTTGTGTGCCACCACTCTTTGTGGTTTTCTTCTTTACGACTGTCGACTGTTGTTCTGTTTCCTGCGATCAGCGCACACAGGAAGTGCTCTCTCTGTAGCGGGCACACGAGGCTTCGGGCCTAGTCAAAATCACCTTGTTAGTTTGAACGTGAGTGTGTCGACAGTGGTGCAGGTGTTGGATGTTCCTCAGGTTAGGGAGCGTTTGCTTTAGTTTTTCTTGCTGGTGATGTGGAGAGTCCCTCCGAGCATGCTTCATTTTGCATAGGAGAGGATTGTGGGAGGAGGGTGTGAAAGCAGACGCTCCATCCACTGTTTGTTTTGCTCTTTGTGTAGACGTTTGTGACATTACACAATGACCTGTTTACATAAGGTCAGTATCACTGTGAAAGGTCATCTGAATCAAGTTACACATGTGTCTTCAGTTAAAAGCACATGAAAATATAGCTTCCTTAGTATTTAAAAAATGGGGTCCTTGCAAAGAAAACATCATATTTGAGTGTCTATGGTGTCAAGTTTGAAAGCCCCTGCCTTGTTTAAGTATTTGCATTCATTGGTGTTGTTTTTGTCCATCAGGTAGAGGATGACAGCGCTCTCACAGCGGTGTACGTAAACCTCCCCCGGGTGCGTCGGCGTAGCCCTGAGCCCTCCAGTATCATTGCTTATCCATTAGACGAATTCCCAGAACCTCCCGATACCCTTCTGTCAGCGCCTGCAGGATGGGAGACCCATACTGACGACCAGAGTGGGCAAGATTACTACTACCAACCCTATACGGGCCGCAGCACCTGGGAGTATCCGCTCAGCAACTCCATGGAGTCGTCAGTGGGGACGGAGGAGGCGCGTTCTCCTCCCTCGTTCCCCCAGTCTCCCATCAGCTCGCCCCTAGTCCCTTCTCCTCAGAGGTGGAGCTCGGACTGGGAGAAGGTGCTGGATGAGAATACTGGCATGCATTACTTCTTTAACTCTGTGTCGGGTCAGAGTTCCTGGGATCCCCGGAGGACATCACCTCGCCAGGGCCGTTTCTGGAAGATTGCCCGGTATGGAGGTTTTATGTTACCGTATTATGGTATTTGTGTGCATATAGACCTTAGTCAGGTTAGACGCCATATTGGATTTTACATAGACGAAAACGAAGCTGTGAGGGATTGACAGTCTTTACACAACTTTACAGCCCATCAAAAATTAAATATGGTGCTACCCTGACTAAAATCTTTCACTTTTTTAAATTATAATTTTTACTATTACAGTAAATTATTTTTATTACAGTGGTTCTCAACAATGTTGACTCCACGGCCCCCATTGCCCACAACATTATTCGAAGGCCCTATGACTTTCGCGGTTGAATATATTTTTTTACTATAAAAATGTTATAATAAAATAGAATAGATGTTTTTTGGTTTTATTAATATACATTACTTTTCTAAGTCTAGAAATTTTAAAAATGTCTCCTTCTTAATACAGCATACATAGCCTAGGTTTTTGACAGGTTTTGAGGAGATATTTGTTGGTTTTTGGGATTTTAATTGGCGTGGCATATTTTATTGCTTGCTTTGTCTTATATTTAACCATTTTAAGTCACCTCGGGTCAGACTTCACTGTCAACCTGGAAATTATGTTTAGTATAAATATCATGTAAATGATTTTATAATTATGGTTATAGTTGTCAATATAGGTATCCATTTTGTTTATATATATATATCAAATATAAAATTAGACTGCCTCGTAAATAAGTCTTTCAAAACAGTTCTTAAGCAATTTATTAATTGCATTATTTTCATCATTAATAGAAAAATTATTTAGATTTTTCATTGGTTTGGCTTATTTTATTGTTAGTTTTATCATTATTGATCAGTTGTTTCCTAATAGTAGACTAAAGTATTACATTGACTAGAGTCACATTAAAAATAGTATAATTAAAATTAAAATTTGTAATGTATGTGACAAATGAAAATGCATATGAATAAATTGCTATTATATTTTCAAAACAGTTTCTCAAACACTGCCCTTTTCTGACAAAAACAACTAATAAAGGTTAAAATTTAAAATTTAAAACGAATTTAAATTTGAAACTTATATATATATTTTTATAATATTTGCATTGCCTTTACTCCCCAAAACATAGCCTCCGCTTCCTGAGGAAGACTACCCAGCATCTCCAGATCTGGAGGAGGAAGCATCTCCTCTCTCAATGCCAGCAGAGTATTGTTTGATTCATGTGAAGAAGGTCTCAATCCCCAGGGCTGGTCTGGATCCCAGCGTCCCACCAGGCTGGACCCTCAGCATCGACCCTGAAGGGGCTTGGGTCTTCACGAGCGACTACACGCAGGAGGAGGTACAGGCCAGGACCTCAGCGTGTCCTTGTTTTGGACTGGCTTACTTATTATTTGGGCTGATTAGCTTTCTATTATTAGTGAGGTGCATGATAGTTTGGCTGTAGGCTAGATTTGTAATTTGGTGAAC
Source organism: Gymnocypris eckloni scoliostomus (assembly GCA_027564155.1). Lineage (NCBI taxonomy): Eukaryota > Metazoa > Chordata > Actinopteri > Cypriniformes > Cyprinidae > Gymnocypris > Gymnocypris eckloni. The sequence continues at coordinate 6,908,194 of CM050430.1, read as the reverse complement.
TTAATGAAATGTCTTGTTGACAGTGGATCAAGTCTCTAGACGATCGAGGACGGACGTACTTCTACCTTCGAGACGGGAGCAAGTCCCAGTGGAACTTACCTGAGGTACAGTGAGGACATTTTGGAGCGCCCACCTAAAGGCCTGTACACACCAAGAATGATAACTTTACAGGTTATATGTAGTGTTAATTATACGTTTATGCAGTTATGCTGTCTGCTTCTTTAAGAGCTTGAGGTCTTTAAAGTTGGGTGGATTCTGATTGGCTGTTGATGTTCATCAGCTGGAAGAAATAGGTCTGATTTCAGTGATATTGTTTGATTATTATGATTATCAGAACCTTATCGTTATTATTATAGTTATCATCTTTGATGTGAACAGGCCTTAAAGCAGTGGTTCTCAATGTTTTGTGTCCAAAGCCCCCATCATCCATAACATTATTTAAAGGGCCCATGACTTTTTGTGATGTGCTGGTTAGGACTAAATGTATAGTCCATCCTTAAATTCAAAGTATGTTATCATTTACTTACCAATGTGTCGTTTCAAACCTGTATGACTTTCTTTCTTCTCTAAAACACAAAATTCTATATTTTGAAAAGTGCAGGTAACTAATCGTTTCAGTTCCCATTGATTTCCATTGTTTGTCTGTTTTTTGTCCATACTATGGAAGAAGTAGTTTGGTTTCCAACATTCTTTTAAATATCTTCTATTGTGTTCAATAAAAGAAAGAAAGTCATACAGGTTTGGAATGACATTATGGATAAGATTTTTTTTTTTTTATATAAAGTTTTTTACAGCTGGTATGAAAAATGTTTGTTCATAAAATGTATAAAAATGGGCAAGAATTTCATTGTACTAACTTATCCAAGTCTAGAAATCATACTTTTATAATTAGACTTTTCTCCTGACGGTCAAGGAGTAAATTAAACTGTGATGTATCTTGTTTATCATATTTTAATAATTCTTCTTAAGGATCTATTGAAAGATTGCTGAGAAGCACTGTCCTAAAGGGATAGTTAACCTGAAAATGAGTGAAACTGGGGCTTACTTTCATGTTGGTCTAGCCCAGCGGTTCTCAATTCCAGTCCTCGCGCCCCCCCGCTCTGCATATTTCGTACTCTTATCGCTTCAGATGTTTGTTCTATTGGAACGTAAGTGCCCTGCGAAGTGGACATCACAGGATATTCCTCCATGATTCCAGTTCGAGCTTAACGATATATATTCCATTCAAAGTGCATTGAAGTGTGCAAGCGTGAATTAAAATTGTATATATTTACAGAGGTATATAATGTCACACTGTCTCTGTGAAGACATTGCGCAGCGCAAATCCATGAATGAATGTTCAGAAATAAAGTAAACTTCAGCGGTTCCTGCTCAGGGAGTAGGGAGCAATGGACCCTGTGTAGGGAGCAATGGACCCTGTGTAGAGCAATGGACCCTGTGTAGAGCAATGGACCCTGTGTAAGGAGCAATGGACCCTGTGTAAGGAGCAATGGACCCTGTGTAGGGAGCAATGGACACTGTGTAGGGGAGCAATGGACCCTGTGTAGGAGCAATGGACACTGTGTAGGGAGCAATGGACCCTGTGTAAGGAGCAATGGACACTGTGTAGGAGCAATGGAACCTGTGTAAGGAGCAATGGACACTGTGTAGGGAGCAATGGACACTGTGTAGGGAGCAATGGACCCTGTGTAAGGAGCAATGGAACCTGTGTAAGGAGCAATGGACACTGTGTAGGGAGCAATGGAACCTGTGTGAGAGCAATGGACCCTGTGTAGGGAGCAATGGAACCTGTGTAGGGAGCAATGGACACTGTGTAGAACAATGGAACCTGTGTAGGGAGCGATGGACCCTGTGTAGGGAGCGATGGACCCTGTGTAGGGAGCAATGGACCCTGTGTAGGGAACATGTCAATCGGAACACAGTTCATGCACAGAGCGCACTTCTAGCGAGCTGATTATCTGAATCAGGTGTTAACAAAGAGAGACATGCAAAATATGCAGAGCGGGGGGCGCGAGGACTGGAATTGAGAACCTCTGGTCTAACCCCAAATTATTTTCTGTATGAAGTGATTACACAAAATTATATATTTGGCAGAATGTCCATGTTGCTGTTTTCCTTTTGTAAAATTAGATTAATACACTAGGGGAAAAAACGGTGTAGGGTTTAGTTTTACAATCTTCACCCAGAAATTGCTTTTAAATTTCACAAAGAAAAGGCAAGTAACAAATTGAATTAAATGTGACATTTTGAATTAGAAAGACTAAACATGTACTCCAATAACAACTTTGAAAAATCATTTTTACAGTGTACTCATGCTCAAAAAAAGTACAAGAAAGTCATAAAAGTACCATTTCTGAATACAACTTGTCTCTGACGCTTGCAGTACTCTGGAAGTCCAGGACCGTATGGATCGGGAGATGGAGCATCCGTAGAGCAGGACACAAAGGGATTCATGCAGAACTGGAGACACAGTGCAGGATACCAGGAAGATGTATGTACTCACACACATTTTCTATGAGTTACTTCATTCAGCAGCTCACCCACACTCAAAAACAAAGAGTGATGCCCTGACGCATGTGATGCACACCTGGTCCTTAGTGACGTGTTTCCTAAATAGATTCTAGAATGCACCTGAGACTCAGTTGCTCTATTTACATCCCTCCTGCCCACCCGGTATTTTAGATCCTATCATTTCAATATGCAAACATAAACTCAAGATTTATCCTGTTTTTATTTAACTGATCCATGGAGATTAATTCAGTTATGAACACACTAGCATACTGTACTGTGTTACTAATGGTGTTTACATCGGTGTGTAATGGAAAAATGTAGCTGTGCACTGACAATTTAATGTTCTGACCAAAGTTAAATGTCTTCTCTGTATTTTGAGTTTCTAGGGCATTATTGTGTATTCACACACTCATGATTTTGTCTTAACAGAGGAGTCATTCAACATGTCCATTATAACAATGCCCATGGAGCAAATGTAAAGTTTTTCATCAGTTGTTTTTAGTTGGATTGGCTTATTGTATTTACAAATGCATGTAGTAAAAATGATAACTGCTGCTCTTTTTTCAGTATGTAGTACTGTACTGATGTATGTGTTATTTTCTGTTAACAGAATAGTCTCTCATCATATCCTCAGCATACACCAGACAGTGACACCTACAGCTCTATTGAGATGCCACATAATGTAAGACTCTGCACCAAACATTTCTGACATTTTGATTTCAATTTGACAGTAAAATACATGAATGAAGGCATCATATTTAGGCATTATTCATGTGATAATTCTATGCTCATAATGTACTTACTGGCATGAATTATAGCTAAAATCATGTGAGCTGATGAGTAGACATGTCAAATCATTATTGAGATGTTTTTCTCTCTCTTCTATGGTAAGTGTTGGGTTTGGTTATGCCAGTATAGAGGTATTGGACCGGAGAATATAATTATACAGTTACACAATACATGCTGAGTAAAAGTATTTATGCAGGTTTGGACTAGTGGAGCGATGTCTAATCGAAAGTTTTTGATTATGACTAGAATAATGACCTGTTTAATTCATTTAAAACAGTCTGTACTCAGCAAACAGATCATCAATACTCACTGTAAACCAGGGGTGTCAAACTCAGTTCCTGGAGGGCCGCAGCCCTGCAGAGTTTAGTTCCAGCCCTGCTCCAACACACTTAACATGTAGTTTTCAAATAAGCCTGAAGGACTTGCTTAGCTGGATCAGGTGTGTTTAATTAGAGCTAAACCCTGCAGCGGTGTCAATAAGGAGGTTCAACCTACCTAGTTTAAACTTGAACTCGGAGTTGACTTACTCTGAGATGGGAAACTCTGAGTTTTCGGTTACAGAACAGCTGAACTGAGTTAGTTTACTCAACTCTAAGTTGGTTGACTCTGAGTTAAGCGCATGCACCACGACTATGAAAAGTCATGATCAGCGGCGCACCGAAATTACAATTCAACATGCTCCCGCCAAAAAGACCTCAACACGCGTACTTCTGGCAATGCGTAACATTAATTCTTAATAACTGTCAATAACTTAATAACTTATAATATCAGAGGTAAATTATTGAACTAATATTCATTTTAATGGTATCCCATGGCCACAAAAAAGACAGAAAAAAGAAACAAGAAGAACATGGCAGCAGCTAAAAATGAAGTATAAAAACACAATTTAATCAAGGTAAAGCTTTAAGCATGAAAGGTTCATATGTGTGGACTAAATGACTTCACAAACATTTGACATTAAATATCATTCAATGTCTCTTTCAATGCGCTGCAGCTTTTTCCACACAGTCTAACACTCTTTACACATAATTAAATATTCTCTAATCCAACCTGTTACATTGCTTAATTAGAGTAATACAGTTAACTACTGACTTGTCGACAGCAGGAAAGCAGAGGAAAACCTGCACCACTGACAGATGAAGAGCAGATGCTCAAGTACTGGAAGAATTCTCAAATCCAAAAGTAAAAATAATAACTTTTGCTTTTGTATTAGGAAATAAAGATGACCAAAAATTGGTTTATTTACCAGCTGTGGTGGTGGTTACGGCTCGTACTACCCCTCCATCTGACATTCTTCCATTACATAAAGTAATTAGTTTCATTTTCAGAAGGTGCGATGATGGTGGAGATGTGCTTGTCAACCACACTGGAAATCCTGAAGGAAATTCTGATTATTGGGTTACTTCCAGACGTCACACAAAGATGTAATCAAGTGAACGTCATTTATCAGATTAGCCTCATTTAAACCGATTTTTTCACCACTGACCTACTCCTCTGTGATACTCCTCTTTGACGGATTTGTGCCCAGGGCAAATGATCAGAATGAGTGTGAGAGCGATGCACACTTTCCTTCAAATCTGCATACAGCGGACTTATAATGTGCTCTGCATCTCAGATGTTTTAAAGTGCATTTTTCTTATTTTGTTAATTATCCTCTAATGGGGTAATACAAAAATATTCTTGTTTCCGTTTGCATTTAGATTCTTTTTCTTACCTTATGGAGGTCAATTTTACTTGTTTTATGTAAAATTGCACAAAAGGAAAATCCCCCAGGAAACAAGACTAAATATAGACAATTTTTCAGTTATAATTTGAAATTTGCATTATATAATTATGCTTAAAATAAGGCAAAAATACTTAATAACAAAAGCAATTTTGCAGCATGAATGAATGAATATGGTATTTAAACTTCACTAACACTATAAAAAGGGAGAGGAGACCGAAAGAAACTTCGGGTTTACAGAAGAAGGTTCACAGAGTAAGTTACCTCTCTTTCAGAAACGGGCTTGACTTACCCTGCTTTCTCGGGTTTGACAAACCTCCTATATTGAAACAGAAAACACAGTTTCCCTCATTTTAGGGTTTACATACTCAGCGTTTTCACTTAACCTCGTTTCTGAAACGGCCCCAGGAACTGAGTTTGACACCCCTGTTGTAAACGCATGAAGAAAGGTTGTTAATATCCACATGCAGGCAATGTTATTTGACCACACTGTCCTCTGGTGGTTACTAGTGAGACTTGCATTGCTGCCTTGCACTCAAATATGCAAGTACCAAATGTGTCATGATACTTGATACCATGGGTTTTGGACATAATATCACAGCAGTGCTTTGTTTGTTTGTTTGTTTTTCTTGACATTTACTAGGATATGACTATAATATTCTTTGAAATATCTTAGTTACATTAAATTCATTATTTAGAACCATGGCAAATATTAAAGTACAGTAGTATTATCATTACCGTTAAAACTACTATTAAAATAATTACAAAGAAACAGCAAGTAATACATTGAATTGAATGTGAATGCACTCCAGTACTCTGTTTTATTTACTACATTTTTCAGTGTATATAAGCATATATGCTAAACTAGCAAATCTCAGCTGTGTGATATATTGTCTATCGTTTATATCGTCACAAAGTATGGCTATATTGTTGCACAGCTCTTTATATAATGTTGGATATATAAGTATGTCCAATTTTATCCGTATATACTCACATAAAAAAGCTAAATATGAACTCTCTTAGCAGCCAGCTCTAAACTGCTAAATGTTGCTATAAAGCATGAAAATGTTCAGATAGTATGAATATTAATATCATGGTTTACTGTGGTTAAGGCGTTTTAGCTCAAACTATTCTTGACATTGTGCTGAAAAATACTTCTTATCTGTAGATACTTGAGATTTTATTATATGTGCATTTAAAGAGACATGTATTGTTAAATGATTTGCTCCTAAATTTAAAACCATTAATACACTTAAAATGGTAAAACAGCTAAGCAGTAATCTACATTTTCTGCTTGACGTTTTAAGGTGAATATTAAAGGCTATAATTTACTTTACTTTCATGATGTCAGACATTATTCTGTACATTTTTTCCTACAGAGAGACTGTATTCATTCATTCATTATTTTCTTCTAGGTTTCAAACTTGGAAAAGGCTGGAATCCTGAACAAAACTAAGGTGTCTGAAAACGGGAAGAAAATTAGGTAAAGTTAGCCATCATGAACTCAAATCAGTGGGGATGTTTGCTATAACTAGATTGGTGAAAATGGTAACACTTTACAATAAGGTTCAATTAGCTAAACTTAGTTACTACACTGTAAAAAACAGTTAAGCAAACTTAAAAGTTTAAAGCAAACAGCTTCAGCAGATGATTTTGTTTTCTCTACTTGTTGTTTTAAGTTTATAAAACTTGACATTTGTGAAAATCTCCCCCAAAAATCTGCTGAAGCTGGTTGCCTTAAACTTTTGCTCAACTTTTTTTTTTTACGGTGTACTTTATATAACATTAACATGAAAAATACTTCCAAAGCATTAACTAATTTCAGTTAGTATAAATTTAAACACGTATTAATGCATTAAAATAAAAAAAATGTCTGTTAATATTATTTAATGGACTTACTGTAACATGAACAGTTTTATCTTTATTAACTAACATTAATAACTACGTCAAATGTATTGATCGTTGTTATTTTTTATGTTAGTTAACTCATTAACTAACATTTAACAGTGGGACTCTATTGTAAAGTGTTACCGTGAAAACGTCTCGGATTACTTACGTAACCCATGTTCTCTGAGTAGGGAACGAGACGCTGCGTAACTACGCACTGGGAACACCTCCCAGGTGTGCCGATTGTCTGAAGCTCATATAGAATCACGCCAATTCATTGGCTGATGGCGCGAGATACCACCCCTACGTCATACGTGTTTGACATAGGCCCGTGCTCGCGCCATCTTACCCCTCAGATTTTCCTGTCAGAAAGTAAGCCGACAGCAAGAGGAGCTTGGCAGCGGACCCCTACTCAGAGAACATGGGTTACGTAAGTAACCCGAGACGTTCTCTTTCATAGGTAACTCAATGCTGTGTAACTACGCACTGGGAACAATATACCACACACGCCAAGCTATCGCGCTGCCAGATCTGCCCCATTACAGACCAGAACACCAAAAACACAGCTGGCTCAAGCAAAAAGAACTTGGGAACCATGAACTGTGTTCACATCAAAGTTATAGAACCTCACAAAAGTATGGGGAGAGGACCATCCTGCCGCCATACAAATGTCCTCTAGGGGAACCCTCTAAACAATGCTATGGAGGAGGCTACCCCTCTGATGGAATAAGCTCTGATGTCTCGACCGCCGGGACTGCGGCGTAACCCTGCTCCACAGAACCAACAAGGTTGGTGAAGTCAGTGGCCGCCGCATTATGAGGTGAGAGGACAAGGGTTACTTCCAAGACCTGGAAACCTTGTGGTGCAGGTCAGGAAGAAGGGCAGCTTTCTCCTCGTCGGGCGCGAAACAGAGCCACTGAGTAAACGCTCGTCAAACTTAGATGACTGGGATTCACAAGGCTCATCTGGCCAATCTAAGCTCAGCTTCTCAGTGGTGCGCGCTAAAACTTCCTCGAGTTCAGTATAGGCCGGAGAAGGCCACGCCTCCTGGCCGCTAGGCGGGAGAACGTCGAGTAACGCGGCCCCGAAGTCCTCAGAGTCGGAGGCCACGGTATATAAAATATCCTCTAACCCGAAGGAAACGGTGTCCCGTACTTCCGGGCTGGGTGTAAGATAACCGCGAGAAAACTGGACCGGAGAATTTGCGCGGTGATGCTCAGGCGATGGAGGGAGAGAAAGTAAAAACTGCTCACTCTCCATGGCCTCGAGCTCCGCCTCCGAACTCCAGGCCGCGGCTTCACGGAGGAAGGAGGCCTCCGGAGTAGTGCAGTGGGTCTAGCACACAGGGTTTTAAGCATAAAATTCTCGCAGTACTTGCAATTTGAAATGCCAAAAATAGTGTCTTGTGCATGGGCCGGGCCCACACATCTGACGCACTTACCGTTCTGGACTTCACTCGCGATGAGGTGAGAGCACGTCGGTTGGCATCGACTAAAGTCCATTTCCACTCACCGCTAGGAGAAATATAATTCCACGGATGTGGTCACTGAAGTGGAAAAATCATAGATTAGCACGTTATTGCTAATAATTTGGCCAGAGCAACCACAGAAGCGAATGCTTCTGAAGAGAGGAAAATCTGAGGGGTAAGATAGCGTGAGCACGGGTCTATGTCAAACACGTATGACGTAGGGGTGGTATCTCGCGCCATCAGCCAATGAATTGGCCTGGGAGGTGTTCCTAGTGCGTAGTTACGCAGCGTTGAGTTACCTATGAAAGAGAACTGTTATGTCAGTATGTAAGAGTATAACATTTGCCCAATCGTCCCACAGAAAGAACTGGAGTAATTCCTGGGCGGTTCTCCATGGAGGAATACTGACATTCCATAAGGATCCAAAGTCACCAGCTGGATCATCGGTGAGAAATAAACTCCCAAATGTGGAATTTGCATTCTTTCGTTTTTGTTTCACAACACTAAATGTATTTTGTATTACGTAGGGCAAAACAAATCAGAAAGTCCCAGAATTCATAGTGGAGCTGAAAGGGGCAACAATTAACAGGGCAACCAAGGACAAATCAAGCAAGAAAAATGTTTTGGAAGTATGGCTGTTACTACACTAGCTACAACAGTGCTGTGTACTTTACTTTCTTGACATTCCATGTGTGTTTGTTCATTCAGCTGAAGAGTCGGACTGGCGTGCAGTACCTGATCCAATACGACACTGAGAGCATCATCACTGACTGGTATAAAATCATCACAGACACCATACGCCAGCTGGTGAGTCCAAAAATGAACATTGACAAAACCTGCTTATGTTTTTCTCTGCATAGTCTACAATTGTGTGTTTCTGCGTTGCTCTGGGCCAGGGTCTGCATCAGGATCCGGATCACTCTGAGGAAGAGGAGGAAGTCGTTGAGAAGTCCTCAAGCTTAGACAAAGAGGACAGACCCTTCGACAAAAGAACTATGAGCAATGGTAGTGCTTCAAATGATTCTTAACCCTCTGCTAGAAGCGGAAGAAGTGTAACTTTATATTTCTAATGAAATTAATGGATCGGTTTTTGTTTCAGTATTCTTTAATATTTTGCATTTTGAGGGGATTTCACGGAGCTAGATAATATTTAACTTTTAAATTATACAGCAATTATTGAAATGAATGCAGTATTTAACTTAATTTGAAATCCACAGGAGGAAGGTTATCTGTTGGGAGAAATATAGGAAATGTAATACCATGGTGCAACTACTAATGAATACTATTTCATATTATTGCGATGATCAAAAGATTTGAAAAATTCAAAGTTAACTTTTCAGTTTATAAATGATCAAAGACCACCAGAGGGTTAAACGAATAGTTCAAACCAAAAATGAACATTCAGTCATCATTCACTCATCCTCATGTTATTCCAAACCTGAATGACTTTCTTTCTTCTGCTGAACACAAAAGAACATATTTTGAAAAATGTCTTAGTTTTGGTCCAACGTGGTTTTTGGTCTGTTTTACCCACAACAAAATAAATGTGAGGAAATGATTACAGTAAATTTGATCCATTAATAAAAAACTAAAGATACTAAAAATGTTTTGAACAGAAAGTGCTGAAAACATAGTAGAAGATACAGAAAATGTGTTTTGTTCATTAGCATCTCGTCATCCTTCATCCACTTCGACATCTGAAGCCGATCAGAAGAAGGTCCGTACCAAACTGAAGAAGTTTCTCCTCAAGCGGCCCACCCTGCAGTCGGTCAAAGACAGAGGATATATCAGAGGTCGTCCGCCGCTTTCCCTCATCCATTTCCTGATACTTTTACTGAACATTTGGGATGAAACCTGATTCTAATGTGACCCTATGATCCTTCTCCCACAGAAAATGTGTTCGGATGTCACTTGCACAATCTTTGCATCCAGGAAAAGACGAGAGTGCCCAGCTTTGTGGAGAAATGCATCCGGACAGTAGAGAAAAGAGGTGTGTTGCTTTTACACCACTGCCAACCATGTTGTTGGGTATTGTTTAATATTAGCATAGTTGACAAGTATTAAATATTTAGTTACTTATATTCTGACCTCACAGTCATCTAATTATCAAAAACTAAAGTGTCACACTGGAATTCATGTTTGTTTTCTGTCTAAAGCCCGCCTACTTTGATATGATTGGCCATTTCAACTGTTAGACTGCTGAGGCAAAATAATGCAACCTTTGAATGAATCTGCCTGAACTGATTTGTGTTGTGCTTATCATCAGGTCTGGAGATCGATGGACTCTACAGAGTTAGTGGGAATTTGGCAGTCATCCAGAAACTGCGTTTCAAAGCAGATCATGGTAAAATTCATCAGCATACGTTTCACACTTCATCAGCTCAGTTTGCTTGATCTTTACTTCATGTCTGCTCCAGGATTTCATACTCTGTATTACAGCTTGTTAGTTTCTTCATGATTACATTTGCACTTAATAAGAGCTGCAACTTTAAGTATAACACTTACTGGTGGGTCATTTGTCCTGGACTGTTTAAACTGTGGATAAGTGACACCTCAAATCATTTGGGAGATATTAAGCTATTCATTTTCTAAGAGATAACACTGTTCATATTTAATGCTAACACTAGAAATAGAGTTCTTGTAAAGGGAAGCACCACTTATTAATTGTCACATAATCCGTCTTATTTCTCATATTTGGTGAGTAATGATTTTCCATGACCTAGCGTTGATTCCTCTTGGCTCGTGTGTTTCTCCAGAGGATCTGGACCTGGAGGAGGGGAGCTGGGACGTCCATGTGATCACAGGAGCGCTGAAGCTCTTCTTCAGAGAGCTGCAGGAGCCTCTCTTCCCTTACAATCTCTTCAATGATTTCATCTGTGGCATCAGTAAGATCATAGAGACATGAGAGGGGGACTCTAGCTGTTTCCAGTTCAATGGCTGAACAGAAGCATGTTTCTGACGCTGGTTTTGTGAACTCTCTTGTCAGATGTCCTTGCTTTGATTCTTAAATTGAGCTAGATAACATGATCATCAGATGCTATACAGACGTGTGGAGTTTATGTAGCTCAAGAGCTGCTTACAAAAGCACGAGGAGGACACGTGAAATCCTTTCTACTAAAATAAGACGTTCTGAAATCTTTCAGGTCTTCACTCAAACTATGCAGATAATACAGAAAACAGTGTAACAGTTTAACGTTGTATTGTTGTGTTAAACTACAATTCTTTTCTCTTTTTTTGACTCTTCAATATTGATATTTTTATTCAATATAGTTATTAAGCTGATAATATAATGTGTAGTGAAAATACAAAATACAAAACAAATGCAAAATAGACACATTTTTATGATTTTTTTTCTCTTTTTTAATCCCCAATATTGATATTTTTATTACTTGTATAACAATATTGACATTTGTATTTAATTTATTTTCTTTTCATTTAATGTCATTATACTGGTAATATACTACAAAAATGCAAAATATAATATATAGATTTTTTTTCTGACTTTTTGACTGTACAATATTAATGTAATTATTATGCTGATAAAATAATTTGTAGTTAAAGATAGATAAATAATTAAACTCTAAATATGCAAAATACCATCAAAACGTGCATCATTTTTCTCCTATTTGTTTTACTCCAATTTGGACTTTTTTTGTCTTTTTTATGTGATTATTATGCTGATAAAATAATTTGTGGAGGAAATTGTTATATTAAACTACAGAAATGCATTAAACTACAAACATTTTCATCAATTTTCATTCATTATAAAACTTTATATCTATCTATCTATCTATCGAAAGAGATAATGAATGTACTTAATTTCTTCTTCTTTTTGTGTTTTGATACAGAAATCCCTGATTATTATAATAAAATAGCACACATGAGAAATCTGGTTCAGTCTTTGCCGCCACCCAACCGTGACACAATGGAGGTCCTCTTCAGCCATTTACGCAAGTATGTTTTCATTTGACATTTGTAATAAACATCACAGCCTGTATCTACAGCATGTCTCTTTCTGTCAGGGTTATTCAACATGGTGACGAGAACAGAATGACTGTGCAGAACGTGGCTATCGTTTTCGGCCCGACGTTACTCAAACCGGAGGTGGAGACGGCAAACATCACCACTTACATGGTCTTCCAGAACCAGATTGTAGAATTCATACTCAATGAATTTGAGTCCATCTTCCACATGTGATTGACGTGAACTTGCACCGATGACGGTGTAAAACTGGTCCCAGATCTGTGAAGGAAAGCCTCCAAATGGCACATTTTGAAGCAGGTTATGAATAGAGATGCTACAGAAATCTAGAGCAGTAGCGTCTAAGATTAATATATTAATATCACTGAAACGTTTTACATGAGCAGTTTAAATGTTGGCCAATAAGGACAATGCACATTAAAACTGTATGGCTAAAATGTAGTTACTTTTAGACTTAAAGAGAGCTGCATCATGTACGAATCTCAGTTTTCTTGCTACAGAAAGAGCAGGTCAGTTAAAGAATAATATAGTTTAACTTTGCTTTCTTGTGCTCTTTTGTCTTTCTGTAGATTCAAAACACGGCAAGTTTTTACTTTATTTGTTTGGATTTGCAGTGATAATAGGTGAATAATATTCCATTACAACATTTTTATGTTTAGGTGTCATTATTATTATTATTATTATTCTTTAGTTCTTGCGTCTGTAACAAAGAGAATACTGCAGGCTGGAAATCTTAAGTTGTAAGACTTGTACATTGTCATTAAAGGCACAATATAGATGTTTTTGGTACCAAAATATAGATTCTGAATTTGCACATAGATTGAGCATTAATATTTTATGCAAATTGGCACACTCATATAGTAATCACTGTAAGATATTTGAAGGTGTGTGTGTATAGAAAAGGCATATTTATGCTGTACATTACCCGAAGTAAGTAAGCTTTTAATAAAGTAACTCTTATAATTAATGCTTCATTGTTACTCACTTTTTTTCTTGATTTGTATTCATTTTGACTAAATGATTTGATATTGATGGCTGTTAAAAGGTTTCAGCTTAGTTGGCTACTCAAATGCCATATGCTGCAAACTTAGGTTTAACAAATTAAAGCAATAAAAAATATTATCTTAAGCAAACAGGAACCCTTTGTAGATCAACATATGAAAATAATGGTGGATAGGACAATTGAAGTGGCTTTTGAATGGATGAGCCTATTTATATATATATATATATCATGAGATCACGTTGCTATATACAGTATATATATATATAAAAATATATCGATATCATTTTTATATATATATATATATAGTGCTGCTGGAAAGTTTGTGAACCCTTTAAAATGTTCTAAATTTCTGCATAAATATGATCCAAACCATAATCAGTTTTTCGCACAAGTCTTGAAAGTAGACTGAGAGAAGCCAATCAAACAAATGAGACAAAGATATTTTCTTTGTCATTTATTTATTCCGAAAAATATTGCAATATGTGAGTGGTAATAGTATGTGAATCTCTGATGATCAGTTCATTTAAAGGTGAAATAAGAGGTGTTTTCAGTCAGTGCACGAGAACTGTTTTATTCAAAGAACAGGGATCTATCAAAGTCTGGTCATGTTTGTGGAAGTCAATCATGTCACGAGTAAAGGAGATTACTGAGGACCTCGGGAAAAGAGTTGATGTTGCTCATCAGGATAGAAACGGTTACAAAACCACCTCTAAAGAGTTTGGACTCCACACATCCACAGTCAGACAGATTGGGTTCAAATGGAGGAAATCCAAGACCACTGCCTTCCCGAGCAGTGATCGACCAACAAAGATCCATCCAAAGCAGAGCGTGTGATAGTCTGCGAGGTTACAAACGATCCCAGAGTAACTTCTAAACATCTGGGGAGACAGTAATCCTAAACTGATTCCAGATCACATGACACAAATTGTAGTAACATAACCCGTTACATTACACATTTTAGGTAATATAATCAGATTACTTTTGGATCACTTTTGATTTCATCGCATTGATTTAGATAGGATTATCTTGTACCATAATGATGTAAAAAATGCAAAGAGTAAGAAAACTTACTAAATGTTACCATTGTTGAATGTTACTAAACTTTGCCATTCATTGTAATTTACAACATAAGTGTACTAAACATTATATTACATCAAGGTTTCCCAAATTAGGGTTCGTAAAGGAACTGCGGGGGGGGGCATCTTTGTGATTCTATAGTCATTGTTTTAAATAAAACACACTAAAAATATGAAATATTTGTATTTACCGCATGCCATGTGATCATTAATCAACATCAAAGACACCGTGAACATGCAGATGTGATACTTAATTATTGAGATATTTATTTTAAAATCTCAGGGTAATTAAAGCAAATATATTTGGTTAATAAAGGTTTAGATGACAAAAAGTTTTGGAATGACTGAATTACATGTAACTAAGAAATAAAGTGAATATGTGCATTTTAATTAGTTCTATTTAATAATACATGGTTAAAAGACCTACAGAGTAATAATTCAATTGGAAATGATTGTGTTCATCTGTAGTTGATGCAATGTTGAAACACTTCTTAAAGCTGAAATGATTTTTGTATATCCAGTTGTCACCTGAATAATGACTGATCTCTGTGTGAATGTCTAAAACTGGACTATACGGGACATTCTACCTGAAACATACATGAGAAACGCATATCGTGCCATCTCAGCATGTTTTTATGATTGAATAAAATACATTTTTATACGCATTTCACCCCTAAAATGTCAGGCCCTGTCACAGACAACTTTGCATATGTTAGAATGGTTAGCTAATACATTTCCCATACAAACAAGCTTCAAATAAAAATCAAATACAGAACTCATCCTTCAGCTCTCACCTCAATCAGATGATGATATTCCTCTAAATAACAGACTAAATGTTATTGACAGACAGTTTATGAGTTTTATGTGAACATTGAATCAGGGCTGAATTGATGTGAATGATAACAACTTAAAATAGTTATTATTAGAGATTTTATTTTAATATACTGTACAGTTGAGCATAATATTTATGGTGAAAATGTAGGTCTTAGCTACAATTACAAAGACGGATTTGTAATTGTCAAAGTGTTTTGTAAAGAAACATATCTGAGAACCTATTGAATGACATATTCCTTTGCAGAACAACTCAAATCACCATCAGTCAGTTTTAGACATGTTTTTCAAAAATACTTTTTATTCGCTGTAAAAATTTTTCAAGAGATTGAGAATATGATTTATTACATTAAAATAAATACAAATATACATCATACTTGTGTGTGTGTGTGTGTGTGTGTGTGTGGTTGATTGTTTTTTGCATGACGAACATTTTTGTTGTTCTGATTTAAAAAAATATACTGTGTTATTCCACTATACTGCCGAATGATGGCAATACGACGCGTCTGTTTCTTCCGTTAAAATTTCAAAGAAGAAGGCGGGCTCCTGGATTCGGGTGTGTTGATTGGTTAAATCTAGTGTTGGGGGCGGAGTCTTCATCTTTTGAAAGTAACCGTGCTTGTAGCGACAGGCGCCATTGTTGAGGAGATTACGTTACTGGGATGTGGTGATGTATTGAATAAAGATAGTTTATCAAAACACTTTATATTGTGTCAGGGAGCAAACTGCATATACCGAGACGTGGGTAAATAGTTGAGCAACACAATAGGTAAGTTTAATGTAACATTCATGTAGAATGTGTGCGCGTTTTGTTTTAAAAGGGAACACGTCAGCGCTTTAATTCAGCTTAAATACACGCATTCAGAAAACTCAAATACTTTTCATACAATGCTGCTTTTATTTATCATGTCAGTCTGTATGTTTGTATATTTGATGGTGCGAGTCTGTAATCGTTTATCTCAGATATGGCGCAGCGTGTTGCTGTGAACGACGGTGCTGCTGGATCCAAACGGACCTCTCGGGTTCGCGTCGCGGTTCGCCTCAGACCCTACATGGACAAGCAGGATGAGAAGGGAGAGGGGCCCTGTGTTAGGGGTCTGGGGCCACAAAAGCTGGAGATCGTCAACTGGAGGAACGCCACTGAGACCTTGCAATACCAGTCAGTCATAATTCGTGAAGTTTGGGCTTTTAGTGTTTCACCCGTCTCATAACCTCAGTGTTACGCACTTTAGCAGGTCATGGTCTCGGTGCAGTAGGTCATGATTTGGTAGCTGGTGCTGATATCAAACTTCTCTTTGACTAAAATCCACTGGTTAAACATGCCTGTTTGGATTATCAGGAAGAGAAACACTTTTACTGTTTATATGATCTTTTTGCAGGAAATATGATTTCATTAGTTGGTTTAGGTCAATTTTGAAAACAATGTAATGCGACAATATTTATCAGTGTCTGTCTTCATAACCCGGTTGAACTGATTTTCAAGTGTATATTTATTTTTGAGGGTATATTTATCTAATTTCATAAAAACTAGCACAAATTTGAATTTACAAGTCAGGTCTTTTTTACCCTCTATTTGTCAACCGAATTGAGCTTTATTTATTGAAACACTGTTTTCTGCAAGGTTTTTTAAATGATTTCATCTTTTTAAGGACAAAATATTGTTTTTCTAACAGTTTATAGCATAAAATGATTAGTTTTTTATTATTATAGTCTTGGAACTCTGTGAATTATACCATATAAGTGCATTAATTGACTAAGCTTTGTAATTAAAGTTGTATATTTGATTGTAGGTTCGACGTGTTTCATGGTGAACAGACCACGCAGCAGGAGGTGTTTCTGAACTCGGTCAAGCCCATCCTCCCCCACATCCTTAATGGCCAGAACGCCAGTGTCTTTGCCTATGGACCCACCGGAGCAGGTACGACCACTTTCTCTTTTACTTTGCAGGTGATATTCTTATTTAGGGGTGTTTACGCATCAGGTTTCCACTAAAGATTGTATTTTGGGGCCCTGAACTTTTATTGATAACATAATACTGAATCGCTACATTATATTTTCCAGCAGCGAGAGGATAAAATCACTGTTTTTGAAGTAAACTCACTCATTGTAAAGAGAGATGCACAGACACTCGTACACTCACTTTGTGGCTGTAGCCGGTTTATGCTGAGATAATTCTCTTACCCCTTCATTTGAAGCGTGGTCCCGAAAAATCTTCATTTAAATGGCTATCGAGACACCCCTACCCCTTCACTAAATGGAGGTAAAAATAGGCTTTGCAAACGGATTCCAAAGTGCTAGTTTTTGAAAGCAATATCGTTATCATCTCTGTTTCAGTTATGAAAACCGTGATGCATGTGCATGCACTTGTTTTGTGTGCAGACTCATAATGGCCACGTACACACACTACAGCTAAATTCGGTTGTTGATTCACCTTTTACTCCTTAATCGCTTTCTCTACTCTCCTAATTCACTAAAATACCGGAGTAACAATCGAATTAACTCCCAAAAATACAGGTAGTGACAACCGCATTTACAGAAATACTACGCAGTGTGTACGGAACTGAACAACTAGTTGTTAATGACGTATTTGACCGTGCATCACAAATGTGTCTTTGTCTGTGTGTGAGATGCAAGAAAATACCAGTGAAAAATGCACTCACGAGCCCTGTGGTAAAAGTGTCGGTGTTGCCAGATCGTCACAGACAAACACTTAAACACCCAAATGTTTGTTTTATCTCATATCCGCAACAAACAACTTTACTACTCCATAAAGTGCCTAGATTTATAAGCTAAGACCAAACAACATGCCTAAGAGCGCTTATAATTGAGGACATGGCAACGCTGCAAGACCGCGCTCTAAAGCAGCCTCCCGAGCATAGACACAACACATCACGTCTATCAGCGGTAGTTTAAAATAGACGGATAAAAAGAATCTTTAGGCAAAAAATGACAGATTAAAAACCTGCAAGGCAAAATTCAGCTATGGTTACAAATGCGGGAGTGAATGCTGTTCCGTACACGCATGGAACAATAATGTACGGCACCCACTCCTGCAACTTGCAGTGTGTATCTGGCCAATGTAGGGCTGGGCGATAAAACGATAACGATATGTATCGCGATAGACACGTGAGCGATATCAATAAAAAATGTGTTCGATAAAACGTTCGATATTTTTTATTCTTCGTCGGAAGAAAACAGCGGTTGCGAAGCAGTTTGGTTGCGTTAACAAAGGCACTCGCTCTCTGGTAACCTAGCAACGTAGGGAGTGACACCTAACAGCCAATCATGTAACAGTATCAGGTTTGGTTGCGCCATATCGTTGTCTCGTGCTGGTCTGCTGGATTCCTTTTCATAAGCAGAAAATGAGTGCCGCAGCGAGCAAGGAAATTGTAAATAAAAGAGGAAAAGTCAGCTCGCCTGTATGGCATTTTTTTGGGATATTATAAGTCTGACCGTAGTCAGACCAATGTCGTCTGCAAATTATGCAAGACCGTCGTCCCCGCCAAGATTGGTAATACCACGAACTTGATGTACCACCTTAGCCGCGCTCACCCTTTGGAACACAGCCGTATTCAACCAACAACATCTGTAGCTGCAACACCGCACAAGCCATGGAGAGGTACTGCATTAGTGCCTTATGACAAAGAATCTAAACGGTACAAAGATATAACGGAGGCAGTGGCATATCATATAGCCAAAGACATGCTTCCGCTCCGCTTAGATAATTGTTAAGTTTTCATTGTGACTTTAGACTTATGTTTACATTTTAATTATTTGAGTTTTCCATGGTTGTTGACATTTCTGTCTTAACAACTGAGGGGATTATGATCAGAGAAAGGTTAAGCTTAAAATAAAAATGTTTAAATGTAATATACTTTTCTCCTGGTCCTTATTTTAAATGGGTCATAAAAAATATCAATAATTATCGATATCGACCGATATGAAACACTGATATCGTGATACAGTTTTCAGCCATATCGCCCAGCCCTAGGCCAATGTTTCTTTTCAAAGTGACAGCACCAGCTTCTGGCATGCATAGTAATGCATTAGTTTTTGTCGTTTTCATAGACCTTTGTGACTGGGGATCGTTTTGACAGCATTGACAATTTTTGTCCATTTTCATGTACATGTCCCTATTAGA
This sequence comes from Gymnocypris eckloni scoliostomus, assembly GCA_027564155.1. Taxonomy (NCBI): domain Eukaryota; kingdom Metazoa; phylum Chordata; class Actinopteri; order Cypriniformes; family Cyprinidae; genus Gymnocypris; species Gymnocypris eckloni. The sequence goes on along the minus strand of CM050430.1, from coordinate 6,888,784 downwards.
TTTCTTTAAATGCCTGCTTGAGTAAATTGTGTGATTGATATATTTTTTTAGATTATGGAGTGCCATAATATAGTCCATTCACAGTCTAAACCTCTTTCTTATCCCTTCCTTCAGGAAAGACCCACACCATGTTCGGCAGTCAAGAGCAGCCGGGTGTTATTCCCAGAGCTGTCAAAAAGGTCTTCAAGCTGGTTGAAGCTCAGGAAAAGGAGCAGGATGGCTGGGAGTACTCCGTTGGGATGTCTTACCTTGAGATCTACAATGAAAAGGTAATACATTTAGAAAAATAATTATTTAGTAGCTATTACACCAGTCTTCAGTGTCACATGATCGTTCAGAAGTCATTCAAACATGCTGGTTTGCTGATTATCAACAAGAGTTGATAACATCTTATCAATTGATGAATGTTTTTACTAGTTGTTTTTATTTTTTTGTAAAACCTGAACCCTTTTTTCAGGATTCTTTAAATGGGAAAGCCCAAAAGAACTGCATTTATTTGAAATATTATGACATTTTTCTGTTGCATTCTTGTGAAATAACAGTATTAATTAAAAATCCTTTGAATAGTAGTGTAAGTATCTTTTTTATAAATGTATGTGAGCAGCTGTTCTGGGATATTGATGCTCTGTGTCTGTAGGTGCTGGACCTGTTGTCCCCAGGTTCCCAAGACCTGCCCATCCGTGAAGACAAGGACCGAAACATCCTCATTCCCGGGCTAACGCACACACCGCTTTCATCCTTTACCGAGTTTGACACTCATTTCATCCCCGCGAGTCTAAACCGCACCACGGCCTCTACTAAACTCAACCAGCGCTCCAGCCGCAGTCACGCCATCCTCCTCATAAAGGTTTGAGCGTGCGCACTTCTCTTCATTCTAGTTCTCTTTAGCACTTTAGCAGGTCCTGGTCTCGGTGTGGTAGACCATGATTTGGTAGCTGGTGCTTAAATTAAATCTCTCCAAACAAATACCACTGCTGCTTAGTGTCTGCTGGTTGAATTTGGGAGAGAGAACACAACCCTCATGTTAATATTGTATATGTAGAGCCTTATGATTTCTGCGATATGGAGTCCAGTTATAAAAATAATTTTACAGTATAATGTAGCTGAATTTCTCAATTTGGGCTAATAAATCTGGAGTAGGTTAGTACACTTAATCTAATTGCGCTATGGACTAGTGTCTAGTAGGGGTGTGCGACATATATCATCTGCGATAATGTCGTCATTGTTGTTTTAACAATGTGCAATTTGACAATATCGAGTATTTTACAAAACTACGGAGTGCACACATACATTAGCCTACGTGGTGATGAAGCGGATTAAACGGTGCACGTGCGCATTTAGGGTGCTTTCACACTAGCACTTTTGGTACCCGCAAACCGTACCACTTTTATAAAAATATATTATGCATTAAAACAATCCAGAAATATTCAGAAGGGTTTTGTTAAAAAATAAAACTGAATTCATTGGTCTCTCTAAAGTTACCGGGTCTCTGCAAAAGACTAATAATCACATAAATGCATGTTTGATCTCAGGTGGTGAAGTGTCAGCGTGGGCCGTCTCACAGACAACAAACAGGCAAGCTGTATTTAGTCGACCTGGCAGGTTCAGAAGACAACCGGCGCACCGGAAACAAGGGCATCCGTCTGAAAGAGAGCGGGGCCATCAACCTGTCCCTCTTTACCCTCAGTAAAGTGGTGGACGCTCTGAACGCAGGGGCCGGGGGCCGTGTGCCCTACAGAGACAGTAAACTGACCCGTCTGCTGCAGGACTCTCTGGGTGGATCGGCCCATTCTGTCATGATCACAAACATCGCACCGGAGTACAGCTACTACTTTGACACCTTCTCGGCCCTCAACTTTGCCGCCAAGTCTAAGCAGATTGTCAATCGGCCCTTTGTCAGGGAAACCGTTTTGGCTCCTACGATTGGTAAGCAGTGCTGTATTATGTTTTTTTTTTTTTATGTTAATAATGGGGTATGTAATAATAATAATTATCCCTTCACTCTTAGCTCCTGGAAAGAGAGCTAGAGATGAACGGAGGCTGGAGGTTCTGGTGAGCCCCAGAACAAAAAGTCTAAAGAGAGGAAGAAAGCTGAACAATCCTCGTCACTGCCCATACATCCACACAGGTAACACTGCATGCGTTACACAGATGAACTCATTTATTGTATGAGCACTTCACCAGGTCTTGGCTTGGTGCAGTAGGCCATGTTTTGATAGCTGGGGCTCAAAGGAAAACTCCCTATTGCAAAAACCAAGCGCTAAACGTGCCTCACTGGACCTGAATAGGAAGGACTTACTCTATGTGCTGTAGTACACCTCACACACAATTGTTCAAACATTTTGAAGTCAGTAACAGTTTATTTTTTTAAATTAATACTTTTATTCAGCACATACACATTGCATTGACCAAAAGTGACAGTAAATAATTTTTTTGTTACAAAAGATTCCTATATCAAATAAATGCTACTTAAAATAAACTTCCACAAAAACATTAAACGGCACAACTTTGTTTTCTTTCAACATTGATTAAAAATGTTTCTTGAACAATAATAAATGGTGGGATTTTATAGTTAAATTAATATATATATTTTTTTTTCCTTCACAGCATTGCTTAATTATTATTATTTTTTTTTTTGAACTGTGTTTTTATTAAGCTTGTTAGAAACATAACAATATACACATAACATTTACTTGAAATATTAACAGAGAAAAATAAACAAATACATAAGTAAAGGTACAGATTATCACAAGAAATGGCAAAAAAATAATTAAAATAAAATAAAAATAGGCCCTACCGACAACATTTCAAAGACCAAGTAGATATGTTTCGATTAATGCCCAAGTCTGTTGAAAAATGTCCAATTTCAGCTGTAGGTCCGCTGTCATTTTCTCAAATATATATATATATGATTCAGTCTCTGTATCCATTCTGTCAAAGTGGGTTGGTGCACCTTCATCCAGTTCACAGTGATTATCTTCCTAGCTGCCATTAATAATATATGTAGAGCAGCATTGCTTAATTTTGCATGTAAATGTCTGTCTACCTGTCTCTCCCTCTCTCATATGTATGTGTATATATATAAATCTGATTTCTGGCAGGTGTTCATGTGCTAAAAGTGTAAATGTCTCAGTTCACCAGATTCATCAGTTCTGGACAGACTTCTGGCTCTGGAGAATATGATGATGGGCTCGGCTGAAAGAGAGAGACTCAGCTTGCTCAAAACTGTAGCACAGTCCCGTAAGGAAATACAGGTATCGTACACTCTTTCAGAGTTTGGTCCTATTGCTTGATCAGAACAACATTTCTATCTCTTTCTATTAATTACAATAAATCCATTTAACAGTCTTAATCACATTCAAAATAAAAGTGTTTACATAAGTGTGTATATATATATGTGTGTGTGTGTGTGTGTTTCATATTTATATACAAATATACATTGCACATGTCTTAAAAATATAGATATATGTGCATTTTATTTTATATACACAGTAAACACTTATGTAAACAAACTTTTATTTTGGATGCTATTAATCGTGATTAATCGATTTGACAGACCTAATTTCAGGGCATTGCAAGAGGTGAAAAGTTTCTGTGGAAATTAGCAGAAGTGATATAAACATCCTCCTGCTTGTAGTTAATCCATCATTTGGGCCGGATTGCAGACTCGGTCGGATTGCTAATACCAGTTGCAAACTGTTCTGAGTCCACATGAACCTAGTTTTCAAGTGCCCACGAGTGCTCTGTTTGGAATACCACTTCCTCATCAACCAATGGGTGACTTTCAAATATGTTCTGCATCTTCCCATAGATGTTGAAGGAGAAACAGAAAGAGCTGGAGGACCAAGCAAACCTGCTTAACAAGCAGAATGAAGCCACCGAGAAAGAGTCCAAAGATGCACTTCTCTTTAAAACAGATCTGCCCCCACTGCACAGAAAACAATCTACAGCCACCAAACCACGCAAACAGCAGGCGGTTGTCACACCGTTACAGAGTAAGATGTGGTTCATTTCATCCTTGCAGTCCTCCTGGGACACGCTTTATGCACGAGAACCCAGTATTTAAGTGGTTTAGTGTTTCATGACCCTTTGAAGATTTTCCTTCTCTCTCTTCTCTGTCTGTTGAGTTGTGCTGTTAGTATGCTATGTTTTTGTGGTGCTGCAGTTGCTGTGCTCTTCAGCGCTCAAAGCGTTTCCGCTCTGTTCCCTCTCTCATCCTGCTTACTGTCAGCTTATGCGATTCCAGATTGAACACTGAATTGATGTTTAAAGGGCTAGTTCACCACCCCCAAAAAAAAATTTGCCAATGTTGATCCCAAGTGTATGACTTCACACGGCTCCAGTGTTGAATAAAGGATGTAAGAAAATTATCCATATTTAAAACATAAGTGCTTTTCTCTCACCTCCGCTTACTGTCATATGTGCAAGCCGTTCTGGCAGATGACACACACACTGTGTGTCCCACAGTCTTGGACTTTATTTGAGGAGGCATATATGCACATTCATTCTCTGCCAGCAGGTGGTGCTTTTAGAGCATGGAGAAATAGCGGTTTCCCCAGTAACGCTGTAAGTTCACAGGGTTTAAAATCACAGGGATTAAAGTTATCCGTCTCCATGACTGATTTCCATTAATTGCAGTAAGTCTATGATGGATTTCTGTCAATTGTCTTAAATTTACTTTTCAGAATTGTAAGACCGTAAATAGGTTTATATTTCTCAGTGTTATAAATGTCTTGATTTTAGCTTGAATAGGTCTTAATGAAGGACAGACGAGGTGTATTCAGTCTGCTGAGGGGGGTGTGATCAAAGTCTGGAGTGGATTAAAGCACGTTCCTCTCTCCACTCGAAGCGTTCTGTAATCACTCCGCTCCGGATCCACTCCGGGTTTTACATTCCCGCTCACGGAGAAACTGCTCCGTGTTCACTCCATTTAAACGTTATCAAGGATTACTGAGGGGGAAGACACATGTAGCACACTGTTGTTGTTCTGCTGACACACCAAAAACCATCCCCGCCTCGGCTGCAGTTTCTCACTGACAACATAGTATCGCCACTCGCATCATTCACAGTCGGGTCATTAGCAGAGAACACAGAGCAGAACTTGAATTTCGGCGCGGGATTGCGGCTATTAATAATAATTATACTCATTCCCGCAGGTTCTGACAGAATGCATCACATTTGCACGTGCTTTTGATTCTTGAGCTCACTCACGCGCTCTCAATTTCTGTGCGCCCACAGATCGCTCTTTTAATAATTATAAGGAGTTTGCAAATTTGATATATTGATTTAATACAACAGATCAATTAAACAAGTACTGCATGATTTTGCTCTATCAACAAAAATGATTCCATGAATGTTATTGCACTCCTGCCACCTCTGAGCCTCATTAAACGCCTGAAAATGTACCTACAAGCCACTTTTGTGTTCTTCTGTGCCACCTCTGTAGTACAATTTTTTTTTTATTAATACTAATTTCATATGATTGGTAACTTATTTGTCTTTTTATATTGTTTTAAATATACATTTTAAATGGCTTGTTAACATTTTTGAATTTGCATAGACCTAGATGAAAATGATGCCATTGTTAAGGTAAAAAGAGAATACCCCTGTAAGTAACGAGTCAAATGTCACCTCGTATTAGGAAGGCAAACATTTTTTATCAGAATTTGATTATTGATCAGAAGGTGCTCCTAAATGTTTTAAATTAGGAGGACAAGCGCTCCTAATTACAAGAATAACACCGCTCTTAAACCGTGTGACCGGTATGGCTGTGGAATGGGGTTTGGCCGAGGAAACATTTTCAGTCAAAATATTTGTTTTTGCTTTTAACCCCTGAAATCACCTTTCCACTCACAAACGCTGCTTTATCAGACATTACATGCAAGATGAAATGAAAATGACATCCAACATTTTCTGAAGACAGTCGGTTTCCTTAAGAAATACAGTGATATAAAAACTTTTTGATTTTGAAATGTTCAGTGCTCGTTTGAAGAAAATCTACTTGTGGTCAGTTTTGATATTGTGTGCTGCCACAAATGAATCGATGTATGGTAAACACTGCACAGGTCTAGCGCATGCGCCTGTGAGAAATGCTAGGAGCAAAGGAAGTAAAGTTGCCTTTAGCAAAGGAAAACCAGTCTCTTCTTGGCTTATATTGAACTCCTCAGACATGTTGCATGACAAATCCTCATTTTGTGCCTCTAATTCATGACCAGCATTTTGTTTTGCTTAGAGATGTACCGATACTGAATTTCTCTGCCGATACGATAGCCGATTATTCAGAATGATATCGGCTGATACCAATAGTTATGTGCGAGTTCAAATTTGACGGTCTCATTTGTGCAAGTGCATGGTCTGCGCTGCTCCAAAAACGTCTGCTCCATGCATAAAGTGCATGCTGCAGATCCACCGCACAGTGCAGCAGGAGTAAAGGCCAAAGCATGCTTCGGCCGTCCGCATTACGTAATTCATCAGGGCTCGCGGACAGCCCCAATTCTTTGTACAACAGCGCATTTGGACTCGAGTCCAAACAATTGTAATGCGCATGTGTCGAACTTGAACTGAGATTTTCTTCACTCAATGAATGAGTTGCAGTCTGACACGTTTTTCTCCCGCCTTTTGATCGACAGAATAAAATCGACCCTGATCATCGGCTGATTTTGAACAATCGGCCGATGGCCTACAGAGAAATAAATAGCTTTTATTGGCCAATACATCTGTGCATCTCTAGTTTTGCTGTCTCTCCACCGTGCTTCCACGTTCGACGCTAATCACCAGCGCGTGCGCTACGCTTATATCCTACGTCCTCCGCCAGAACGGCTTGCACATAACGGCGTAAGTGAGAGAAAAGCGGTAATAACATTTTAAATATGGATATTTTTCTACAAAAACGCATCCATTCTGTACAGGAGTCCTTTATTCACCCCCAGAGCTGTGTGAGGCATGTTTTATTATGGATGGATGCGCTTTCTTTGACTACTTTTGGACTGTTCAAAAACACGCCTAGTTCCATTATAAAGCTTGGAAAAATGTATAGGACAATTTTTAATATTACTCCGATTGGATTAGTCTGAAAGAAAGTCATATGCACCTAGGATGCCTTGAGAGTGAGTAAAGCATGGACTAATTTTCATTTTAGGATGAACTAACCCTTTGAGAGTGCATTTCCTGAAAATCTAAACTTAAATCTACAATTTCCCTCAGGCCATTCGAGATATAGACGAGTTTGTTTGTTCATTAGAACCGATTTGTAGAAAATTTGCACGACATCACTTGCTCACCAATGGATCCTCTGCAGTGAATGGGTGCCGTCAGAATGACTCCAAACAGCTGATAATAACATCACAATAATCCACTCCAGTCCATCAATGGAAATCAGCATGTTTGTAAGAAACTAATCCACCACGATGTTTTTGACATCAAATTGTTGCTTATAGCTAAAATACAGTGAAAAGATTGTTTAATCAGGAGATAAATATGCGTAGATTAAACACCGTCTACAAGCAAAAACAATTCTAAACCAATATATAAGTGGTTTTTGATGTGAGAGGACAGCATGGGATGGACACTTTCACTGGGAAAAGCAATATTATGGTTTTAAAGTTTCAACACCTTTATGATGGATTTGTTTCTTGCAAAGATGCAGCTTTTCATTTCAAGATGTTAATCTATAGACTGGAGTGGTGTGGATTGTGATGTATTTTACTCTCATTCTGACGGCACCCATTCACTTCCGAGGATCCATTGGTGAGCAAGTGATGTAATTTCTCCAAACCTGTTCTGATAAAGAAACAAGCCCATCTTGGATGCCTGAGGTTGAGTGATGTTAAGCAAATGTTCATTTTTGGGTGAACAATTTCTTCAAGCACAATATTTCAGAGTGTATTTGGTAAATAAGGAGCTGTTTTTGTTTCTTCCCTGTCCAAACACATCTCAGTCTCTCAGGTGCAGCCCTTGCAGCAGTGTGCGGTGGTGTGTAAACCCTCACAACTGTTGGATAAAAAGAAGAAACTTCTCCAAACCAAGGTCAGTGTGCTGGCGGTTGTTTTGTTACAGTGTGAATGTACAACAGTAATTAACATTGTACTGCCCAGGAAATTTGTTAAATATCATTCATGTCAGTTTAAAATCATGTTATGACCGTAATGGCCAGTAGATGGCTGAAGTTTCCGTCCAGCTTTCATTTTTAAGGATGTGTTTATGAACTTTGTGAAGCATGATTTTGGGAGTTTTGAACATTAATGGAGGGACAGAAATGTCTCAAGTTTCATTAAAAGCTGTGAAGAAATGTTATATTTTGTACTTGTTGACAGTATCTGAGATGTCTTTGGCGTTTGACTTGAAGATGAGATGTTTTCTGCTGGTTAGGTGTGTGAGGGGAAGGAGAACGGAGGTGTGGATCCTCCATCTGCTGATTATATCAACTGGGAGTCTCATCTGGATTCAGCGTTACTAGAGCAGTCCAGGAAGAGGATCCTGCAGACGCTGAACTCCGGCTCTCTGAAGGATCTCAAGAGCCTGCAGCTGATCGGAGACAAGAAAGCCAAACTGATCATGGGCTGGAGAGAGTTTCATGGGGACTTCACACAGGTACACGTTTGGCTCTTCACCTGTGATGTGTAAAACTGACTCAGAGCCTCAATTAATCTTTATTTTCCTTGTTTGTAGTTGGAAGACCTGAGGAACATCGAATGCATTACAGCTAAACGTTTCTCCTCTTTCATAAAGGTTTGTGTCAGTAATGTCTGTCTGCTATGGATCTTTAATAATGTGTGGAGAGAAGCACACTAGAATGTGATTTAGCAGATTTCCCTCGAGTCACACGTTTCTGTTCCCCTCACAGGCCAATATTCTCAGCAGTATGGGGAAGTGAAGCATACGAGCCGCTGTCTGAAGAGCATTTGAACACTTGTGCTTTTGTTTTAAATAGTTTTTACACATTTTATGAGTAACATTTTGTACAGGTTTTTTTTGTTGTTGTTCGTGTACAAGCTTCTGTGTATACTGGACTGCTTTTTCCATGTTTTCTATCAGTTTGTCATACTATTTTGCCTTGATAGTATTTAACCTTTTTTTATGAGCTGATCATTTATCGTGGCACCAAATAAATGCCACATCACATAAAGAAGCTCTCTTTTTTTTCCCAGATGTTTAATTGGGTGTAATACGTGAAATGGTTAGTTTTATAAACCACTTGAGGTGAACAAAACCCTGGAGCACAAAACCAGTCTTGAGTCGCTGGGTATATTTTTAGCAATAGCCAAAGAACATTGTATGGATCAAAATTATACATTTTTATCCATACGATATTAAGCAAAGATCATGTTTCACGGAGACTTTCACTGAATTTCCTGCCATAAATATATCAATTTTTTTATCACTAATATGCATTGCTAAGAATTTCGCGTCAACAAATTTTATTTAATTTTTCTCAGTATTTAGATTTTATTTATTTTTTTTACCCTCAGATTCCTGATTTTCAAATAGTTGTATCTCGTCCAATTCTAACAAATCATACATCAATCAATCATCAAATCATATTTATTCAGATGTAGAAAAATTGACACTTATGACTGGTTTTGTGGTCCAGGGTCACATTTGTTCTCAAACACATCCTTTTAAAGAGCTCTAGTTTTGAGATCTGTCTGTTACTCTCGTGTTATTATCTGTCTGAAAGTTAAACTTCTATGAATACATATGCAGTAAGGCAGTGTTTTTCAAACCTGTCCTACAAGCACCCTGCCCTGCACATTTTGCATGTCTCTCTTATCAGACACACCTGATTCAACTCATCAGCTCGTTATTAGAGACTGCAAGACCTGAACTGGGTGTGTCTGATAAGGGAGACATACAAAATGTGCAGGGCAGGGTGCTTGTAGGACAGGTTTGAAAAACACTATAGTAAGGCAAAATATCTACAGTGCCCTCCATAAGTATTGAACAGTAAAGACACACTTGCTCTGTTGGTAGTGGAGTCAAGACATTTACAAATATGATTAAAATATGAATGAGACAAAACTACAGAATGTCATTTTATTATTGAGTGATTCAACCATTAGATGTTTTACCAGATAAGAAGTTCAGCACTTTTAGAGTTCATCCCTCGATCTGATGTGAGCAGAAGTATTGGGACAGTTTCCTCACGGGTCTTTCTGAGTGATCAGATGTGTCCTGTTCATTAATTATTCAGATATTAAAAGCAGGGAATGTGTCGTATCAGTTATATCCATTACTTCTGTATTCTGAATCATGCATTCGATGATGACACACAAACCAGGATGAAGATGAGGGAGCTGGCTTTGTGAGAAAAGCAAGTAATGTGGATGCTAAAAGAAAAGATGAAGTCAATTAGAGCTACAGCAAAAACAAAGGGCATGGAGAAATCAAGAGTTTGGAAACCACCAGCGACAAACAACAACCTGATCGGCTGAGAAAACAACAGTAGTTGATGACAGACAAATCATAAAAGCTGTGAAAATTAACCCTAAAAGACGTGTGTAAATTCACCAACAACTTCCAGAAATCTGGGCTGATGCTCTGACAATCTACGGTCCTCAGGAGACTTTGACACAGAATTACAGACGCAAACCTCTGACCAGCACCATAAATAGAAAGACCAGATAAGAGTTAAAAAAGCACAAAGGTGAGCCAGAAGAATTTTGGATCTGTGTTTATGGACCGATGAGACAAAGATGAGCCTTTATCTAAGTGATGGGAAAGCAAAGGTGTGGAGAAAAAAGGGAACTGCAAATGATCCCAAGCATACAGCCTCATCTGTAAAGCATGGTGGAGGTGTTGTCATGAGCATGCATGCTGTCCTCTCAACTTTACTGATGACTTAATGTATGATGACAATAGCAGAATTAATTTGGAAAGGTACAAAACCATCTTGTCTACCAATATTCAAGAAAATGCCACCAGATTCATTGGGAAGAGCTTCATATTGCATCAGGACAATGACCCAAAACACCCGACCAGTTCAGTCAAGGAGTTTATAAGGGCAAAGAAATAGAAAGTCATAGATTGCCCAAGTCAATCTCCAGATTTAAATATGATTGAACATGAATTTCACCAGCTGAAGAGGAGAGTAAAGGCAGAAACAGTTGGACTTGACTGCATTAAAGGCTGGGAAAGTATTTCAAAGGATGAGACCAAGAGTCTGGTGATGTCTATGTGTCACAGACTCACTGCTGGGATCTGAAACTAAATAATAGCTTTTAATATTATATATCTGCCTTATGTTCAACTGTCCCAATACTTATGCTCACATTAACGAGTGGGATGAACTCTAAAAGTGCTGTTATTTGTATTTGGTAAAACATATATGTGTTGAAATGGCTAATAATAAAATGTGACATTCTGTAGTTTTCTCTCATATTCATCTTTTCATCATATTTGCAAATGTACTCCACAGCCAACAGAACAATTTTGGTCTTTACTGTTCCAATACTTATGGAGGGTGCTGTATATGCCTTTTCATCGCTATTTTTTCATTGCGTGTCTTTAGTGAACCCTGACAGTTTCTTGATGGTAAATTAGGGTTTATGGTGCAAGCTGCTAGTAAATCTGGCTATTTTAGTATTCAGAGGAATCCAATCAGACAAGGCAATTTTGAAGCCAAATGTGATAGATTAACAAATGTGGAAGAATTTCTTCAACCACCTACATGTGAACTATTTTGAAATGGACCCCCCATTAAAAAGTGCCCCAAAATCATTGCCTTTAGGGACATTTTTGTCCATTTCAGCCAAAAGATGACTTCAGAATAGTTTTTGCGAGCAGTTAGTTGAAATCGGTCCACATTTTAAAAATGTAAGTCGACAATATTTTAGCATTCAATATCATGATCTGCTTTTGAATGTCAGCTCTTTGTGATGATGGCTTGGCTATTGGCTGAACCCTGCGCACACTTGGGAATCTGTCACAGGTGCATCATGTTTCTCTGAAGGACTACAGACAGAAACCTCTTCACAAAACGTGCAGTTTAGCCTTGCAGTGTCCAGTTTTGATTTACTGAAAGTGTTCTCACCCTCAGGCCATCCAAGATATAAATGAGTTTTTTCGTCATGGCAACGGAATTGGAGAAATGTAGCATAACATCACTTAAGTAATGGATCCTCTGCAGTGAATGGGTACCATCAGAATCCAAACAGGTGATTTAAAAACATCACAATCCACACCACTCCAGTCTATCAATGTGAAGCAAAAGCCTGTATATTTATAAGAAACAAATCCATTCATTTGTTTTTAACTTAAAGCTGTTGGCTAAACTGCAAGTCCTCTATCAATATTACTGGTTTCTCCAGTGAAACATAATCTTGATATCAAGCTTATACTATTTTGTTTTAGAACATAAAACGTTCAAATCAAACAAAGCCCTTTGGTTTGGTGTTTAATCCACTGCAGTAGTCATGCATTTTTGCACAGGCTTAAATGTCCATATGTTCTTTGAGGAATATCCTTGACTTGTCATTCAGTGTTTGTATTTTGGACTGAATGAGAATGTAAATGTGTTGTTGGTGAGTGGATGAGTCTGTGGCAGCAGTGGCTGGAGGCCTGAAGTCAACACCGCTTCATTACTCACACAGTCCTTCAGCCAGCCTGACATCCTTGAAGCAGACCAGAGCAGCCAGTCACTGGAGTGCAGGGCATAAACAGACCTGAGGGGTATTGCACAAAAGCAAGATAAGAGATTAAGCTGGGCTTTTCCAGTTATTCTGGTTGAATTTAACCCTGGCTCAGTTGCATGAAAGCAGGCTAAATTATGTAACTATGGAGATTTAATCTTTGCAGCTAGCCTGGGGTGAGTTTCCCAAAAACAGCTATGGTCACAAGTTCTGTCGTTACCAATAGAGTTGAATGGAAATAACGACCATAGTTAACTCCAGAGCAGGCTAACTCTGACCAATAGGAACACATCGATATTACCTCTGACTCTCTCACATACGATTAGTTGACTTTATTATTAGTCCAAAATTAAATTATACAGAAAATACACCTTAAATAATCAAATAAATAGAAACAGGCTACAACCAGCTGTATTTGATTTAGTGTGCCCAAAATGTCTAATGAGGTTTTTTAAGATGTATGAAATCATTTGAATAGTTGAATTCGAACTAATGAATAGTTGCTCGTGCATTCAGTGGATCAGTTTCTTCCATGCAGCCTTTCTCTGGGTTTATGACAGCTGTACCTCTTATGGTTACTAGAACATTTAAACATTACAATATACATTTGCTCTTTAAAGCATTAAAAACACAAAAGTTAAAATCACCGAATTAAAATTGAGAATAAAAAACTACATTTGAGCTGATAAGAGGAACACATTTAACTCACTTTAGATAGTTTAAGGCTTTATTAAGCATTCATTTGATTTACAGTTACTGCTATCATAAAAATACAGTTATATGTAGGATTACAATTCTACGTGTCACATTTAATATCCAACAACAAAACATTCAGCAGAATGTATATTTGATTCAGAATTATTGTGCTATTATTCTATTCTGTATCATCTTCAGTAAACAGAAATCAGAGATAATGACTGCTTTAATAATTCATGCGGAAATAATATTGTTTTCCCCGTTATGTTGTTCACTGTGAACCGAAATAATATGAAATGTACTGTAAAGAAAAAAAGTGACATTTGAGAGATTGATTTTGCTGCAAATTAGTAAATGTACATGCCATTTTGTAAACAGTGCAGTTATTTGTTTTGTTTTTAGTTCCAAATGTCCAATTTTTAGCAGAACATATGTGGTTATTACATATAATTCATTCGTTTTTTTACAGAATAGGGTTAGGGTTTTATACACACACACACACACACACACACTGACATTTGCTCATAATTTACTATGTACAATAGCTAAAATGCAATTAATACTTTTCCCTTACAAAATTACTACTTTCTTTTTCAGTGTATCTGTTACTTACTGAGTAATAACGCGTAGCTTACTTATTTAGTAAAATGCTTGTCAGTATTATCATCATGGGCACTCTAATATAACCCATGATTGAGGATGAGGCTATCGCTCGCGTGAGTGTGTTTTTCATCACGCGCTTCTCCAGTGCGCGCAGCTCATGTTTACTCTCCTCCTCCAGTCAGTGATGATCCCTGCAGCCCTGCCGATATCACGACCACACCGCCGCGATATTTGTCTTTTAATGCACGTTTACATACCACAAACCGGAATATCGCATGTTCATTAGACTCGTCTGAGCGACTTTATAATGGACTAACAGCGTACGAGCGAAAACAACCGAGAGAGAGTGAATCACGCGGTGAAAGGTAGCTGTTTGTTATGTGTTGAGTGTTTTATATGTATGATATGTGTACTAATACACGTCTAAATGATTTTGAATGTCTATGGGAGAGACAGTCCTTTGTTTTAGTAGGACACGAAGGGCTTCCCCGACCTGGAAAGGTGAATTGTACCTGTGTTATTGGATGAATGAGGACAAAGATCAGCTTTACGCTGTGCTTCGTTATTAATTCATCTTTAAATTCATCATTCATTATAGCGTATCTTATATATGAAGTACGGACTAGCTTATCTCTCTCTCTCTCTCTCTCTCTCTCTCTCTCTCTCTCTCTCTCTCTCCCTCCATATGTCTCTTATTTCCCCCACGGCTTTGTCTATTTGCCCTCATGTTCTCCGCGCATGTTGTCATGAGAGAATCCAACGCTTATTTTTGACTGACACTATATGTTCCCATATAAAGCATTTACCGCGAAAATCTGAAGTTTTTTCGTGTGGTTATTTATCAAATTGAACCCTTTTGTTAGTAAAACGAGAATAAAGAAAAACGTCCTAGCAGAATATTACCTCATTTTCCGTCAAGTTTAAAGACGTTTACTTCAAACCTAAAACACAACACGATTCAAAATAGAGCAAAACACCTGTGAAGAAAAAATAGGCGGGAATTTCCTTCATTTTATCACGGTAAGTTAGCTACATTGGGCCGTTTTTTACAGAATTGAATAAATATGATATGATATGATAAACACTTAAATATGTTAAGTAGGCTATAGTCGATTAATAGAATCTATTAATTCTGCTGAAAACATCTATGTCTGTAAACAAGGTCAGTTTCATGACCTACATATCTAGGTTAAGAGATTAAAATGAGATAAACAAGCATGTTTTTATCATAGCAATAGTTTGTTCATTAGCACTAATGAACAAACTATTGGTATGATAAAATTATATTCTATCAAAGCAGATGAGATGTCTTCGTGGGAAAAATAGCTCTGGGATGCTGAATTGTGAGGGATGTGATGTGTGTGATATTGACACCATGTGCTGGAGTGTGACTTTGCATCTCATCATGCATTTCTGTGCACTCACCGCTGATGGTAATGAGATTCATCTCCTGTGCACATAAATCTCACTATATATCTCCTGTTTTTAGCCACACGGGACTCCGTCTGAACATCAACTGGACACATTTGCACCCTCCACCGTCTCTATGGAAACCGAGTACCATCAGGCATCTTTGGGCTCTCTGGTTTGTACCCAAGACGGAGAGCTGATGAGCTGCGAGACCCCAGGCCCTGTGACATACCAGCCGGGGACCACCGGGGTCGGATCGGACTCTTTCCCATGTCTGCGGCCCCTCACATTCCCCCAGCAGTCCAATGAGGAGGCGCGGCGCTCGGGAGAGGTCACCGTTATGGTCAAGGAGAAATCCGAGAGTGGTAGTTCATCATTTCATCAATAACATGTCTTTGTGGGAGGGTTTTGTGGTGGGATAAGAATTGATATGAAAGCATCTGTTTTGTCTCCAGGAAGAAAATGTTGGGAAATTCTGCTATGCCAATCACACTACAGTCATTTGCATACAGCAATCAGGATAATTACTTTTAAAATGGCGTGTAATTAAACCGGCAAACAACGGAGATGAAGTGAGTGAGAGCTCAAAAACTGCAGCTACAAAAGAATTAAAATTAGACTTAAATGACTCTAAAACCAAGTATATAAAACCAAATTGGTGTTATTTTAGTATTATTTCTATATTAAAGCGTTTGTTAATAAGCATGTTTTTTTTATTTATATTCATTTCAGTTTTAAGACATAGCTTAAAACTGACATAACCTAAATTAAGATAACATGTAATTAAAAATAGTTACAATTGATAAAAGTAAGCTTAACAACTAATAAATAAATAAGTTTAATAAATAGGTTTAAGTAAAGCTTGCTAGTTTATTAAACTTAATTTTAAATGTCAGTTTTTAACAACAACAACACTGAACCAAATTAGTATCAAATACTAATTTTAATACTAAAGTTTTTAAAGTTTACATCTTTCCTCTGTTTTTCTTTTATTTCTGTATTTTCTTTTATTTAAATATTTTTTAATAGTATTGATTAACAACAACACAGAACCAAATGGATATCGAATACAACATCAGCTGTAAATATGCCGTCCCCATTTCAGGTCTAGGAGTTGTTATGGTGAGCTTTCTTCACGTTCAGTGTTTTTAGAGCTTACTAGTTCTTTTTAAAACCAAAAACTGCTTTATTAGCCACATATTCAAAAATAAATACAGATATCTGACAGTTACACATCACTACAGTCACAGAAATAGACGGTCCTAGAATAGAATATCATTAAATATATCAAACACTGGGAAAAAAAGAGCAATTCACTACAGAGGTGCAATCTGTCCCCACATTTAAATGTCTGGGGCATATATATGTGTGTGTGTGTGTGTGTGTGTGTGTGTGTGTGTGTGTGTGTGTGTGTGATGTGTGTGTGTGTGTGTGTGTGTGCGCAGCGTGCGCAAGTGTGTGTGTGTGTGTGCGTGTGTGTGTGTGTGTGTGTGTGTGTGTGTGTGTGTGTGTGTGTGTGTGTGTGTGTGTGTGTGTGTGTGTGTGTGTGTGTGTACACATACAGTATTTATATGATGCATGCTTTCAGGATTTAATAAGCAAATAGCTTTAAAAAATAATCAAAAATAAAAGCTAAAAGTGAAAATGATTAATTCAGGAAGCACTTCCTATCAGCACTGTTTGCTGCAGAGTAAATCTGATCATTGTAAATAATGCACAGACTCTTCTGAGGTACATTTCTTTATTAATAACACTGAATGATTGAGAGCTGGCAGTGGACGAGTGTAACAACCCATGAACACTTTGATTCTCTGATGAGTTTGTTTGAGGTTAAGAGCGAGATATTTTATTCCCCTTATTTTACGGTTGCTGAGTGTGTAGTAAATCTCTTAATTAAATTAAAGTTGTGCATCCTAATTAAATTGGCCAAAGGGGCTTCCTGGCAGGAGGGGCTGAAAGGCATGACAGAGCTTAGTGAACTAATTGCATTGGTGGTTATTTAATAGTTGGTTTTTAAGAGCACGCATCCAGTGTTTCTATCAGCATCACGTTTGGAGGAGAACATGGTGAGACAAGCAATAATGATAACAGACAGCTAGAAATAAGAGAAAATCATAGTCTCTCAGGATTATTTGGATACACATTATATCAAATAATTGTTCTATTAAATACTGCTGGTCAAACATTTGGAAACATTATCATTTTTAGTAGTATTTATTAATATGTTAATGGAAAAGACTCAAAACTACATTCATTAAATTTATTCTCGTGATCAAATCATTTTCAGTATCATAGCTCCAGTGTCCCATGGTCTTTCAGAAATCATTCATAATGTGCTGATGATAAATCATTATTGATGTTCAGTTATTAATAATTGTTCTTATTAATAATGTTAGTCTTTTGCTGCTAATAATTTGTAAATATTTATTTGACCTTTTCAGGATTCTTTGATGAATAGAAAGTTCAAAAGAACAGCAGAACTTTCTTTCTTTCTTTGTTTTTTTTTATATTGATAATAATCAGAAATGTTTATTAAGTCAGCATATTAAAATGATTTCTGAAGATCATGTGGCACTGAAGACTGGAGTAATGATGCTGAAAATACTGCTTTGATCACAGGAATTAAATTATGTTATAAAATTTACTTTCAAATCGTAAACAGTTGTTTTAAATAATACAAATATTTCACACATTACTGTATTTTAATCAAATAAATGCAGCCTTGGTGAGCTTGTGACTTCTTTCAAGAACGTTAAAAATCATTATTATTATGTGTGGATTCTGTAAGACTGTGCCAAGTGATTCATTAAATCAGTGTTTTGTTTGCTCTTTCCTTTGGCAGCCGATAGGATTTGTTCATCCCTGAATGATGGGGCTGTCTCCAAACCCGTTCTCTCGTCTCCTCCTCGCCGGCATCATTCTCTCCCTCATTCACACCATCCACATGTGGGCCGCTCCCGGATGGGCAGCCGCTCCAGCTCCGTCGTCTACACAGCGTTCTCCCCACGGCCCTCGATCTCACGCCACTCCAGCATCGCCACCAACCCCCCGATGGACCGCTCCAAACCCAAAGACTACCTCGTCCTCGCCATCATCGCCTGCTTCTGCCCTGTCTGGCCAATCAACATTGTGGGATTTGTTTACTCCATCATGGTATGTAGAGATTGGGCCCTTTGACACAGAAAAGACACACAGACTACTTTAGATGTACCTTTAAGGTACCAGTACGGTGTCTTTTGAAAAGGTACCACCCCAGTGACAGCTTTGTACCATTTTTCTGAGAGTGCGGGATATCATTTGTGTCTCTAATATACTTTTAATATATAGCATTTAAACAATGACTAGCAAACACTGTGTTAATATATATATATATATATATATATATAGCTTTTTACATTTTGTAAATATTTATACAAATATAATAATAATATATATATTATATATTGATGATATATAATATATAATCATATAAAAAAGAATATAGTATAATAATGATATAATAAAATATAGATTTTATAACATTTTAAAATAATTTCATTTATTTTATTTGTTTGTTTGTTTGTATTTTTATTTTTGGTCTGTTTTCCCAGCTAGTTAGCAAATATACACATTTTAATAATAATAAAACGTACGGATTGAAAATATGGTCATAAGAGCTTGCATTTGATCAAATTTTAGTATCATAATTTTTGTTGTTATTATGAATTATAAATAATAATTGTGAATTATAAATATATACATTTAAGTTTTATTTTATGTAAAGTTTAGTAATTTTGTTGTTTTTGTTTAATTTTAGTTATTTAAGTAAAGCAAGAAGTGCTTTTGTCCTGAATTACTACGGTACACCTATAATACGTTCTCACAGTATATTCAAACGGGTACCGGTGGAACCGCTGCGGAGTAACCGCGTGATTCGTCATAGATATAAACTGAGAGAAGTAGCCCCGGCTACAATGTTCTGTTTATTAACCGTTCGATCTCCAAAAGCTGCAGCTGGACTGCTGCGTTTACTAGAATAACCCTGGTGTGGATTTTATTACAGATACGTTTGTTATCAACCTGTTACCATCAAATATTCCCTTCCTACATAACAACATGCTTTAAGGTCATCATATATGTATATATTTGTCAGTAAGGAGAAATATTAAAATGTCAATGTTACCATGATTTGTACAGTAAACAAGTTAGAGTTGGAATATTATTGCATTATTATTAATGGATATTTAATTAAATATAATGATAAATATCTGATATATGATTATAATAATATAATGTAAAATATGTAAAAAGAAATCGCAAATTTTACCATGTCTACCCAGTTATCATCAACCTTGTTACTTTTCTGGAGGAATAATTATATTCTAATATAATCAGTTTTAATAATTTGTCTTTAGACTGACATTTATAAGCATTATATGTCTAATAGAAGGTTTAAAATGTTACAAACATTTCAAAATGTATTAAAAACAACCTGTCTGTGTAGAAATATCAAATGAATATGCAAAATAAATTTCCCCTAGCTCAGTATAGCAGACTGAATGTTTCACTGTGGTTACAGTGTTGAATATGTAAAATCATTTTTCCCTAGCTTAGTATAGCAGACTGAATTTTTCACTGTGGTTACAGTGTTGAATATGTAAAATCATTTTTCCCTAGCTCAGTATAGCAGACTGAATTTTTAATTGTGGGCTACAGTGTTGAATATGTAAAATAAATTTCCCCTAGCTCAGTATAGCAGACTGAATTTTTCACTGTGGTTACAGTGTTGAATATGTAAAATCATTTTTCCCTAGCTCAGTATAGCAGACTGAATGTTTCACTGTGGTTACAGTGTTGAATATGTAAAATCATTTTTCCCTAGCTCAGTATAGCAGACTGAATGTTTCACTGTGGCTACAGTGTTGAATATGTAAAATAATTTTTCCCTAGCTCAGTATAGCAGACTGAATGTTTCACCGTGGGCTACAGTGTTGAATGTAAAATGCTTCTGACTGTAAAGGAACCGCAGATCTCACTGTCATGTTCTGTTAGTCCCGGAACAGTCTAGAGCAGGGGAACATAGACGGAGCGAGACGACTGGGTCGCGTGGCCAAGCTGCTCTCTGTGGTCTCTCTGGTGGGAGGAGCCATCATCATCGTAGCATGCGCCGTGAATCTGTCAAGTAAGCCATCTCTAGCCTCTTCACCGAGCCTCATGGGACGTTTCCTCTTCGCAGTCACAGACTCACTCAATGTGAAACATGCTTCTCAATGCTGGATATGTATGCAGAATCATAACTCTATACATAGGACATCTAAGTAGGTCAGGAAGCATAGAATCCTTTGTGGCTGGAGATTTTCTTTCTTTTACTGTTCTTTTGAAGTCTTTAAATACTGCTATTTTCCCAGTGGACATTCAGCCTTTTCTTCTACGGCTGGGAAAAACGTTCTACAAAGCTGTGGGTGATTAGAAGACGTTTACATGGATGCCATTGAATTACTTGAATTACAGATGACACAACAGATTGATCTAGTGTTTTACACTATTAAATGAAACATTACTGTAACACAAACATTGATGATAACTAACAGAATCCAATCTAATCTCTCCCCTGATTTAACATCAATGTCAATGCTCTCACAACTCATTTACTTGCATTATGTGACAGATTTCAGAGTGAATAGCACATTTAGTAAAAAAAAGACAAAAGAACAGGACTGGATCTAATTAATTGTGAATTGATTGGATTATGAA
>CM050430.1:6670216-6862716 GCA_027564155.1 Gymnocypris eckloni scoliostomus | reverse complement strand
ATGGCGGCGAAGGGGGCCAAGGAGACTATCGTGAATAAACTGGGCTTTAAAAGCAGCAGCTCCAAATCAGTGGAGATGGAGATCGAGAAACTGAAGAAAGAGAACCAGCAGTTGAAGAAAAGCCTGGAGGACACGAAGAGAGCAGGAAGACATCACAACACACACCCAGACTCTGACAAAACCAAACTCCTGGAGGTGAAAGCTGATGACAAGTGAATGAATGTCGATGTGTGTATGTAGAGAACATTATGAAGTCCTCTCTTTTATCTGACAGAGGATCTTGGCCCTGGAGACCCTGAGGCAGAGGAACTCACAGCAGCTGCTGGAGAAGGAGCAGGAGATCTCCAGCCTCAGACAGCAGCTGTGTGCCGCTCACGGAGACGTGGTGTCTTCACTGCAGAACCAGCTGGAGCAGAAACAACACCAGGCTCAACAGAGAGAGCAGCAGTTTCAGGCCCTCTCAGGAGACCGAAGACCTGAAAAACAAGTATTGTGCTGTATCTGAGAGGTGTGACACGCTGGAGAAGCAAAAGGTAGGAGAGCTGATGGCAAGGGGGATTTTTATTAGCATTTTCAATGTCCTGTTAAGAACTTTGAGCTTGAAATGTGCTGTTTCTATTAGGATAACTGTAGATTAATTATGATTTTAATCTGTGCTTACCAAGGCTGCATTCTTTTGTTCAGAAATACAGTAATATTGTAAAATATTATTACATATTAAAAGAGCTTATATTATATTTTCAAATGTAGTTTATTCCTGTGATGCAAAGCTTCATTTTCAGCATCATCAGTGATTCATGATCCTCCAGAAATCATTGCTGCTCAAGAAACATTTCTTATCATCATCACTATTGAAAAGCCTGCACTGCTTCATATGTTTATTAAAACCGTGATGCACTACCAAAAGTTTAATGTAAGATTTTCAAAAAAAGAAGTCAAAATTATTATAATATTTTTTTTAGCAAGGACACATGATGTTACAAAAGCATTTCTATTTTAAAAATAAATGTATTTTGAACTTTTTATTCATAAAATAATCCTGACAAAAAAATATTGATAATACTAAGAAGCAATATTAATAATTGTGCACTAAATCAGCTGTGCCATCACTGAATACAGGCAAATACAAACAGAAGTGACTCTCTTGTAATGTACTGTATTAGAATGAGCTGATCTGTAATTTCCTGTCACTTAACATAAGGATATTTCTAATAAATGAAAGCACACACTAGATGGCAGTGTTTCCTCTAATAACTGCTTTCTTGCTCAGAAGTTGAACTAGTGCCGAGGGAGTGATGCTAGTAGACCACAACTCATTCTTCTGTTTATAATCAAATAATATCATTTCATAATTACTGATAAACTACTGCCGTTTGATTTGTTATCTATTTTAATTTTAGATAAATTATGTATGAATTTATTATGTCTTTACAGGTATTTTCTTTAGTTTTAGTTTTAATAATTTGTATTTATTTTAGTAACGTTACTTCCACATACTACATGGAAATGAAATAATATATATATATGGGTGCTTGGCTTATTTTCATGTTAGAATACTTTTTATACTCATACCTTTTGTTGTTTTAATATTTTGATTTGTTTTTAGCTTTATTTTTTGTTTTCATTTAAATGTTTAGTTTTGAAATGTTGTTGTATGCATTTGTCATGTTATTTAATTTCTCCAGGTTCTTAAATGTGTAAATATAGTATTTATAGAGTTTTAACTTATAGTTTTAGTAACTTTGTCTTATTTGTAAGTCGCTTTGGATAAAAGCGTCTGCTAAATGACTAAAAAGTAAAAGTATAAAAAATATCATAAGAATATAAATAATACTTGTACCCTTGTTCAGATTTAGTAATAAACTCATTGTGTGATATTGTTTTCGTGCAAACCCAAATGTCATTGTTGGACTCGATCACACAGTCTTCAGGCGGGAAAAGTTCAGACTTCATCTGATCTGTGCTTCCGGCGCTATAGTACGGTCACGATTCTTCCTGTTTGTTAAGAGATGGATGGCCTGTTGGGTGAAGTTCCTGTAATGATCAGTTTGACATCTCTCAGCAGGGCATCTTTGGAAACAGGACATTTCATTACGATGCAGTCTAACATTCATTTCCACTCATACGCTGTTTGCTGAAATCTCAAAGCATGGCCTGATATGTTTTCTTGGATTCTGTGACTGATATATCAATATTGCAATATTATGTTTCTTTTTATTTACAACCAGTTACATTTTCTCATTAAGTAATACAAAATAATCTCACGTAAGATCGGTCTTTTGATGACTCATCTTTGTGCTGTGTAGTGAGACGAAGTCAAGAAAACCTGTTCTCTCTAAAGTGTGTACATCTAATATCCTCATGAGGGCATACACAACAAAATGAGGGAAATAAATATAAATACAATGTTTAACTCATTATCAGACATTTAATAACATCTCAGTGACCATTTAGACCATTTTTTATAGCACTCAAACAAGTCTTCTGTTATTATTATTACACCATGTATCAATGCATTATATCAGAAGTCATCATATTGATGTATCATCATACCTTTAGTAGCTTAACAGCTAGATATCGGAGGTTCAAACTTCAGAATAGCTGAATATAAGATGTAAAAGGTTTATCTTTCCTTGGTATCGTTTATGATGCATTCTGCTTCTTTGCGGTTTAATTGTTGCTCATTTAGTCAGTGTTTATTTGATGTTCTTGTGTCTCCTGACAGGTTTCGTCTGGTGAGTTTGCGGTGGTTCAGGAGCAGCTGCGTGACGTGAGTTCACAGCTCAAGAGTTCAGAACATTCAGAACTTCCTGCTGTTTCCTCCTGACTCGTGTGTTGTTCCTCTCTCTGTCTTTGAGTACAGGCTCTGGAGAAGAACCATAACTGGCTTGTTTATGACCAGCAGCGGGAGGCCTACGTTCAGGGCGTTTTGGCCAGGACCAAAGAGTTAGAGACGCAGTTAAATGAAGCAAATCAAGCACTCCAACAACAGCACAAAGAAGCCAATTCAGAAGGTACACCGCTATAAAAGACTCACTCAACTGGTCATGCAGTGGCATCATTCACTCTCTCTTCTCGCCACACAGGCCAGTCCGGACAGACGGCTCAGCGTGAGCTGGAGACAGAACGCGCCCGAGTCAGCAGAATCCAGACTGAACTGGAGGATCTGAGAGGAAGGTATGAGGAGAAGAGCAGGGAAGCGGCTCAGGTCCGGGAGGAGAGGAGGAGCGAGCGCGGGGCTCTGCAGGAAGAGAGGAGGCGTTCATCAGAGCTGCAGGGAGAGCTGGAGGAGGAGAGGAAGAGGGTGGCCGAACTACTGACGCAGGTACAGAATCATTCTGCATGAGATCTTCAGTGCAAAAGATACTTGGTGTTTTTGTCCTATTTTCACTTACAATCTAACATTTTAGAAATCAAGATGCATTTACTTTGAAAAATGCCCAAAGTCTGTTAAATTACCGGTAAATAACAGTTATGAAACTTTTTGTCACTTTAAAATAAGTTCATATTTTTTTAATCTGCTGCCAGATGTTTTTCTTCTTTTCTTGTGTAAACCTCATTTTGGGTGGTAGATTGAAACACTTATACTAGGTAATGTTCTTATTCGGTGAATATATTAGTACTTTTAGGACTTAAAAAAAAGGTTTCTAAAATAATTATACACATTTTGTCAGATAGTATTTTAGTGTATGCTTACATTTTTTTAATTAACTTTTTTGTATATTAACTTTGAGACAAAATGGTTAAATTATCGTAAACATTGTATTGATTGAATTGTTCGAATGATGCAGTTGAATTGTTTTTGCCATGAATTGCTGCAGACATGGCGTTAAATCATAAATAAATAAATAGTAACAACCTTTTTTTAAATGGTCAACATCTAGAGAGCAACGGCTCATCTAATGCCAGTATACATAATGCATTTTAATTTGGCAAGTGCAATTTAGTTATGTACAAACATTTTGATTATGATAATAATAATAAAAGTGGCAACTGCAAAGTCAAAAGTAAATCTTAAAGAACAGGACAAAGCAAAACCTATCTTTAGCTGACAGAATTTAGAGCTTCTGGCGCTTAATAACAACAAGTTCTCATTTATTATCTTAAATTGGTAGTCGTGTATAATATGCTGTATTTTCTAATTAGTTGAGTAAAAACATGACTTTGCTCCTACCACAGTTTGCTCATGAGCGCTGAGATTTTACAGGAAATACATGGGCATGTTGTTTGTTAGTCAAACGTCTATATATATAAAAACAAGTTATTATGAGAGTTGAAGTTTTTGGTCACAATATAAATCACTCGTGTTTCGATGACTTCACGGTTAGTTGTACAATTCAGTTTGAAGCAGCTTATTCGTGCAATCACTATATCTGCTAGAAGATAAAGCTGAATGAAGTCAATGTTTTGAAAGGTGAGCGTCCTGCAGACGTCCCTGATGAAGCAGCAGCAGGAGAGGAACAGAGTCACTCTTTTGGAACAGCAGGTATCTGGATCGTTCTGTACACGAGCGTTAATAGTGGAGCTGTGGATGACTTTCATTCCGTTTCAAAATACTGTCAAAGAATCCATTTATTTCATATTATTTCTATTTCATAGAATTATATTTTTATATAATTTATTATAATGTAGTTTTTTAAATACTCTCATGTGTAGGACATCACAATACATTTTAAAGTTTTGCTGAAAATGTATAAAATGACAAGTTAAAAAAAGTAAATTGTTAAAGATTATTTTTGCTAGGGCTGGGCGATATGAGCAAAAATTCATATCTAGGTTTTTTTGGCTGATTTGCGGTATATGTCTCGGTATTTTGTATTTGGATTAAACCAATAAAGTGAATATTACCATGTAGGCATATATTATGTGTAAAACATCTCATTACATTCTAACATTGCCATCTAAAAACAAAAACAATGCTTTTAAAGCAGAAGTTAAATTTACTAAACTAAAAATGAAATGAATAAAAAAGCAGACTAATTGAGTAAAAGGCTGTTTTGATTACCTCGTTACACTTTACAGTTAGTGCTATCATACAAATACACTTGCAGGTTTAAAATTCTACATATGTCACATTTATTGTCCAACTACAAATATTTCAGCAAACTATATTTGAGTTATTGCGCTCTGTGTTTGGCGCGCGGTGGCGCTCGTTCTCAATGAAGTCTGAAGTTCAGCGGAGAATCACAAAGCAAAAGCTCGTGCACGTCTGACACAAAATGGACATATTTCCACGGCTTTCTAACATTTACAGATGGAGAATATGCCTGTGAAATATAAGTTATGCATTTAGGAAAACAGTACATATCAAACACATTAAACGGCGTGAGTAGCGTCTCTGTCAGCGCATCTGACGGGGCGAGCGCGAGCCGTTTTAAACTGAAACTATAAACTATAGACTACTATATACAACGAGTCTTTAAAGCCCTTCATATAAAGCTTGTCCCATGTTTAGAACAGATTGTATTATGCACTTTCTCTGCAGCAGTTCAGTCTGTGTCCATCCTAGAGATTATTTTCAGATGCGCTCGTATCTATCTACTGTGTATCGATATTAACGCTATTGCTTCATACCATATCGCTTATAAAGAATATATCGTACAAACTCGATACACCGTCCAGCCCTATTCTCACCCTTGTTACTGACCATCTTATAGATCCAGTTGTCGGCCAAAGAATCTGAAGGTGATAAACTGGACCGTCAATCTCTACAGCACCAGCTGCAGAAAGTTTTGAAAGAGCTTCGTAAGGCCAGAGACCAGATTTCACGCCTGGAGTCTGCCGTGAGTGCGGAGATATTCTGTGACGTGATCATTGACGTACAGTATCATATTCTTGTGTAATAATGTGCCTGTTTTGACCTTGTGCCTCAGAAACAGCAGAGAGACTCTCGCTTCTCCGAGCCCAGCTCCTATAACAGGATGGACTTGGAAAGATTGACGTCTCCGTCTAAAGCCCATAACGTGCTAGACGAGAGTATCCTGGAGTGTCCGAACTGTGGCGCTTCATACCCCACCAGCCAGCACAGAGAGCTGCTAGCCCACCTCGACTACTGCTTCAGCTAAAACACACGCTTCTCAAGCCCTGGATGAACTTCACTTAGGACCGGAGACTTTTTATTCTAGCCACCATTCCAAAGAAACGTTTCAGCATTCTTTTATTAACAAGTGTATTTTATTATTTTTTAAAAGAACAAATATTAAAAAAAATTAGTTTGAAAGAACTTAGTATCAGTTTACATTGGGCATATTTAAAAACTATTCTAATTTATGAATTCAAACATGATTTTTTTTCTTAGTTCTATTTTGGTGACAAGGTTTATCTTTTATGTGAAGTTTTCTTACATGCAATATTTATCATATTCATTTTAATTTTTCAATCAGTGTTGTACCTAAAATAAAAGGTTATCGCTGAGATGTGTCCTCCTCTTGAAGGAATAAACAGAAGAAGACTGGGTTGTGTCCTAGTTTCTCCTTGTCCTCGTGGTACCTCTGAAGTGTTCGATGTCTCGGAGCCACTCATTAGCATCCACCAAACCAAATCTGTCTTGAATTAGACCGCATGTGTAAATCCTGCATTAAACTATGTAAAGCTGGGATTAAGAGAAGCACAGCAGCCGGAGGAGAACGGGTCTAATGCTCAGGAAGTGTGTTATTTCACCCGCAGGTAAACCATACGAGTGAGAAAAACTGGACATGAAGTCCAGAAACATTTATAGAGTCCTTCCTAATGTCCTGCTGAGGTTCAGTCGACATATTTACATAACACAACATTTCTAGAATAAATGTCACTTCTATTTTCAGTGCATATATCAAAAAGCGCATATATTCTCTAAAATATGAAATCATGTATTATTTTATATATATTATATTTATTGTATACATTAGATTTTCTATAATTTTTCCATAACTTGCTTAATCTAGAACTATTTAATTTTATAGTAATAGAAATGTATATAAATGTAAGTATTATTCCTTAATTTATATATTAATAATGAATCTGATTTTTTTCATGAAGTTTCTAATTCGAACGCAAATCAACAGAAGTTTATAAATCGTGCACATGAATGTATTATAGAGTATTTATTATATTTTGGAGGAGGATTAATAATGCCGTGTCTGATTGGCTGAATGGGATTATTTCTTCATACTGATATATGATCTGTGCTGACAGCGGATATACTCCGTATCATGGTCCATGTTGCTCAATGCTTTTGTTTGTTGATCTGTCAACATAAATCATGTATTTACAAACCAGTTCAAACAAACCTTTGATAAAACCTTCGAGTTCACTAGAATCAATCACTGAATTCAGTAATTATACTTCCCCAAATTTATTAAGTTACATCCTACAACCTGCAACCTACTGTTATTAAACATTTTCTCCTTTGCTTCATGCAAACAAGCCAACATGATTATGCATTCTCTTTTATTAAGTAGCATGCTTATTGTCTGTATTTACATATTTTTCTCAAATATAAAACATGTCAGATTACATCCTCAGAAGCTCTTTGTGTAGTGTTCCCTTAGGCAGCGTCACAGAAACCTGCGTAATTCAAGAAGTACAAACACATCAGAAGAGTGACTCGAAACAACAATCATTTCTGAGGCTCGAGCATCTTACCAGTGTGTGAAACACGTCTGTATTTGCCCAGGAAGCAGATCTCCTGCTTCTTCTCGGTCACATTCTTCTGGTCTTCAGGTCTCAGGCCGTCAGGATGTCTGGAGAAGATGAAGGAGTAACCGTCCAAGCAGGTTCCATCCTCATCAAGCACTCTGCAGGAGTAGTGGATGGCGTAGTTCTCATAATCAGTGTCAATGATCCAGTGGTCATCATCTGTGGAGCGGTCAGAGACAGGTCATGAGCAGATGAGCTGGCGGGTTTAATACGAGCCATGCTTACAATACATGTGTTTGAGTTATCAAAAAAATAATGATAAAATACGTTTTATGAAATATGTCAATATATCATAATATCATCAAAATAAAGATGGTTTAAAAGATTATTCAATTCTTGAAATAATTTAGATACACACATATGTATATTTATGTATGTATATAATTTAACATAAAAAATAAAAAAATAACAACATAAATGTTTTATTAAGAATTATTCAATAATTCTATTTTTATATAATAATAATAATAATAATATGTACATTTTAAATATATACATATGTATTTTAATTTATATAGTAAAATAAAAATACTTTTTTTTTGCTAGGTCAGTTTTAACCTGTTTAATATTACCTGTTGAACTTTTAAATAACAACATATACAATCATATATGATAACTGTACACTTACACCCAGTCTGGAGATACGCTGCGGCTCCCCAGTATTTCATCTTGAATCTAGCAGGGTCTTCTGTATCTTCAAAAGTGCCGAACATGTTGGCACACATCTCCCAATTGCTGAAGTTTAAAACAGCATGTGAGAATAGAATCCTTTCCCATGCTTAAGTGCAAGTTTGGCACGAAACAGCATCAAACGCCATTTAAACTCACTTGAGGATGATGACTCTACCCATGGCGGTGGCTGTCATGGTGCCATCCTCCTCCACTTTAAAATGAGCAACAACGTTATCGAGAAGGAAAAGCCCAACGGGGTCTTTCTTGGCCACGGCATACCATGTTCCTTGATACTGCAAGGATTAGTGGACAAATATGAGGGATGAAAGCTCAAAATCAACGTATGGATAGAAGAAAAACACTGTTAACTTACCCTCATCCTGTCAAAGTCCTGTTTGACGGTGATGTTGCTCACCAGACAGTCCTGCGCCCAGCATGTCGCCAGGACACTGAGAGCTATGCAGAGCCTGAGCATGCTTGAGCTGTGAAAGATGAGCACAATGGTTATAATAAGACCAACCGATGCATTACTTTGTTGTCCTTTAAACAAATCCTAATGCTCGTACCTTGATCACAGTATCTGAAGTATATCTGTAGTGCTGCAGCTGGATTCCTGCGAGGTGCTTTTATACAGGGACGCACTTCTGGGAGTATTTCATAATCCCACCCAAAGACCCTAAATTCAGTCTCCACCATCTCTGTCATTGGACAACATTTTACATAACAGCTGTGGTTCAGGTATTCACCGCAGCGTTGACCTTTGCTCTTCACCTAAAGTGTTTTTCTCTAGGTTGCAGCTGGATTGCACAACAGTTTGAGTGTTACGTTCCCTGAAGCCTCTTCAAGAGGGAACATTTCTGTTTGGTGAACATAGAAACGCTTTACACTCTTAAATATAAAGCTTTTAAAACGGACATTTCACAACAATGCAATAGAAAACCATTTTTGGCTCCCCAAAGAAAGTTTTTTATTCTTAGTGTGAAAAACAAATAATCTAAATATATTTTTTTACTATAAAGAACCTATTGCGCAATAACAAGCTTCCACGGATGTTAAAGAGAAACTATTGAACAGTCTGAAGCCATGGTACTTTATCACACTTGCACCCTAAAGAGAGCAACCCCAGAAAAAGAGCACAGCGGGCAGAAAAGAAAACAAGAGGTATTTCAAACTGCGTGGAAGTGTAGTGTTTGTTGCCTAAAGAAAGGCCCTAAAACTGCTTGACTTTTCAACTCTTTTAGAAGAAAACTACGTAACCTGAGGTGTTTCTTACAGCAGCTACATTAATGAGAAATAGATCTTCTAAAGTCTTAGACATTTACGAACTGCATATCAGCAATGTCTATATGAATTTCTTTACTTGCATGATTAATACGATCAGAGAGAATATTATAACAATGCAGTCATCAGCTACAGAATCACATCCAGGTCTCTCTACAAGTATTTCCAGCCAGGATTTAGACCGAATAAGCACAGAGACTGTTCTCATTAGAGTTACAAATGACTTACACTTACCTAATTACGGTTGTATTTCTCTATTAGTCTTACTAGACTGTATTGCTGCATTGGACACTACTTACCACAATGTCTTTTGGATAGATGCAAAAGGATCTGCATTGGCTTGGTTCAAATTGTACTTATTTGACTGTAATCAGTTTGTAGCAGTAAATTAAGAGGTATCATATCAATCACAGGTTCAGTGTGGAGTACCCCATGGCTCAGTACTAGGACCTTTGCTTTTCACCCTGTACATGCCACTCTTGGGAGATATTATTAGAAAACATGGTGTTAATTGTTGGTTCACTGTAATGCTAATGATACTCAGCTCTTTATTTATTTGCAACCTGACTAACAAAATATACCAATTCACAAAACTAATTGAATGCATACGCAATGAACATTAACACCTGATGGCTGCTCTTTCTTTCTTCCAAATCTTCATCTTCTTTCTTCCAAATCTTCGTCTTCAGGTAGGAATCTGCGTGTGCTATTTGATAGCAATCTGTGATTTGAAAGCCACAGCTTTAGCATTTGTAAAACCACATTTAAAGTGTATTCCGGTTTGTAATAGTATCAAATTGTCTCTAATTTGCCACTTACATGAATCCACTCTGTCGCTGTTCAAGGCTGGTTTTCATTCTCTTGAAAGAAACAAATGAAAATGAAGTACAAATCAAAGTCCAGTTCTCATTCTATGTTCTATTTGTTCTGTCCTGTTAAGTACAGGAAACTGTTAATGTGCTGCCTCTTAAATAACCTGTAGGAGTTTTTCAGCACTCGTTTGGAGTCTACAGTGTTATGCAGTTAAGGGACAACTCCAGGGGACCTAAATTTCCCTGCTTCAAAGAAAAGACAAAAAAGAGACAAAGTTATGTAACTTATTAAAAAATGGCCCATACAGCAGCAAAACATTATTTGACCTATAACATTCAAAAATGTAAGGTCAGTATTTTTAATTCTGAAAGAAATTAATACTTTTAATTAGCTAGGATGCATTAAATTGATCAAAAGTGACAGTAAAGGTGTTTATATTAACTGTTCTTTTGATTAAGATTTATTCTATAAATACAGCCAGGATTCATTAAAGAATGCTAAAAATAAAAGGCAACACGGTTTCTGCAAAAACATTAAATAGCACAACTGTTTTCAATATTAAAATAAATGTTTCTTGAGCAGCAAATCAGCATATTAAAATGATTTCTGAAAGATCTTGTAACACCGAAGACTGGAGTAATGGCTTCTTAAAATTCAGCTTTGCCACCACAAAAATACGGTAATATATGGATTATATATGGTCAAATCTTATTATTATGACACTGCTTACTGAAATACTGGATTCTGTTACATCAATCTGTGTGATCCTTTCATATCACAGTGTGGTTTTCAGTCAATAAAATGATTTTAACTCAAATCACCACTGCATTTATTTATTCATTTAATAAGCGTCTATGTAAAACAGCAGGAGAAAGTACTGGTCAGCTGGTACACAGCTTTATTTTATGATAATGACCTGCTGACTGAACATTATCTGTTATTAAATTGGTCTTGTAACTACATCGTTTCTGGGAGGTTGGTAAACAAATGCTTTATTTGCAACATTACTAAGACAAGTGAATTAAACCAGATCTTGATATCAAGCTGTCTAAGCCTAATCTCAGTTCATTAGATCTTGCTGTTAGGCTGAAGTGCAGCAGACAATACTTGACATACCACCAATGGTGATCCTTTTTGGTTGTTAGTCTGGGAATGAGCGGGTAAATATCAGAAAACTGGGTGATGCTAATGGACTGCTGATATTGTCGTGCATGTATCAGCACAGATCTGTGTCAACAACACCTTTACTGAGACTGAGGTGAAGATAATATCTCCAATCCTTCTGTTCGAAGTCCATCAATAAACACATAACACACTTGTTTGTTTTTGTTCACAGGCATATCAGGCTCTACATGCACAGTTGGCTATTTAACACATTGCATATGTGATATTTTATTTGAATTAATGGTGAGTGTGGTAAATTTAGCATTGCTCTGTCTATCGGCTCCTTGCGGTGAACTTAAATGTGTGCGCGCTCTGAAGTGCCAAGCCAGGCTCTGTCCCTTCAAGAGAGGATATCCTGATAATCACTTTGACTTAATCCTGGATTTACAAAGCCAGGTACATATGATGCAAGGCTTTTTCTTTTTTTACATTCTGCCTGACACTCCCACGACATCAGAGAAAAAGAGACAGATCCTTTTATACATCTGGCAGACATACAGATCAGGTCCAGTCCTATCACTGGGTGTCCAGCATCTTTTCTGGGTAGAGAAAGGGCAAAAATGCTAATAATAGCCCAATCCGGAGTATTTATTTTCTTACTTGGAGAGCTTGAGAGCTAGGTTTATTAGAGACAGTATATCAGTATATATGACATATCTTGTCCATTAACTTTTCATGTAGTGAATAATATGATTTTAAGCAAGTGCTTTAAGCATATATAAGAGACAGTCTTGGGACTTATCACTATTTTTAGTCATAGTTTTGCCATGCACAAAGTCCTTTTTTTCCGCAAGATTAGATTTTTTTACCCTGTTGAATTTTTCTGCAAACATTTTCTATAATAACATAAACATAAAAACTAAGGTAAACTGCTTTGATTTAAGCAGAAGTTTATATTAGCTTTTTGAACCAAGTTTTTGCATGACCTGTTGAATTCTGGTGAAACATTTCTCAACAAACTATGATTTACATGAATTCATTTCCAGTCTCATGTGTCCAAACCATGAAAAAACGCTATCCCTGTGTGCAAAGGACCCATAAGCACTGGTATATTAGATCAGAAACACCATCAGTCTAATCGCCAAACCGATGTGACAAATATTATGTTGAGTGCTGACACTTTCTCCTCAGGAGAAAACAGAGGCGTTTGACTCTGGATCGACTGGACTGTCTAACATGAAATGATCAGGGTGGGGATTTGCAGGTTAAGAAAGCTTAGGGTTTAATGTCATGACGTCACTTTCATTAGCGGCCACTTTGATCCCTTCAGCCTGTAAGCCACTATTCTCTGGCAGCCTGTCGGAGGAGACCAGCACTGATCTCTGCTCTGGAGGATGCACCTATCTGAAGGAGAGTATCACTGAGAACCTTCACTTTTCATCCTGACACCCCGCAAGTAATGCATCTGTGAGAGGACAAGCAGAGAAGCACGCTTCAAAATGGCAGACAAGGATAGTGTGGAAAAATACTTGGAGAATAACCCTCAGTTTGCCAAAGAGTATTTCGACAAGAAGGTCCGATGCGAGGTCATCGCCGCCGCTTTTGCCGAGAACCTTGACATCAAAGATCCGGCCTCGTTCAAGGATGTCAGCCAAATCCAGGAAGCCAACATCCTCTTTGACATGATCAAAGAAATGCATTCACAGCCCATCATGGAAAAGGCCATGCACAAGGTCCTGCAGAGGATATGTATGCTGCTGAACGCCGACCGCTGCAGCTATTTCATATGCCGAGCCAGAAACGGCATCCCTGAGCTCACCACGTGTCTTTTCGATATCACCCCTACCTCCAAATACGAGGCGAATGTGGTCAACCCTCAATCTGAAATTGTCTTCCCTACTGACATTGGCATAGTTGGCCAAATAGTGACCACCAAAAAAGCAGTTAATGTCCCGGATGTCAAACAGGTGAGTAAAGCTGTCTTTTATAGCTCTCCCTAGATAAACCTTTTTTTTTTACTTTATTAAAGCTCTGAAAAAAAAGTTAAATATATAAAAGCAACTTATAGCAAATTAATTTGAATTTAAGGGGGCTACATTGCAAGTCATTTATAAAGTTTTAAGGCTTTCAGCCGCTTTATGGATTGAGATCAAATAAAAAATGTCTAAATGCTTCAATACTTTGAGCAAAGAAATAGACAGGGTAAATAAAACTTATCTTTAATCAATGTATTGTTATTTTGCATACAAACAGGAAGTTATAACACTTTAACTTCATGCAAATCCTCCTCCTTTTTTTGAAACAGCATATAGCGATGTATCTTCTGTGTACATTGTGTGTAGAACTGCAGAAACACATTTGTAAACTGTTTTTATATTCTTCATCGATGACAGCTATGCAGATCCTCCACATTAAACAAACGTGTTTTCAGCAACTCAAAACATGTACCCGCTAAAATAACTGGTTTTACTATAGTCACATTTGAACATTGTTATTATGTTAATATGACTGAGTTAACCAAATTACAGTCGCTTACAGAGGTTAAAGGCTTTTTAGGTCATAGAGCACGAGCTGTGTTTGTGCTTTTTTATAGAGCTCTAATATGTTTAGGACACGTTCATTTATAAAAAGCAAGCAACACATCTTCTTAGGTTTATTAGGCAGGTCTGTTACCTGAAAGAGGACTATAGTTTGACAAAGGATTAACCTTGTTCTGTCCCGAGGTCATGGAGATCAGTCACCCTACAGAAAAGCCGCTTATTTTCTGTGCTCCTGATAGCCTGCTGCTTCTTGGTATTATTGAGCAATAAATGACTGTCCTGTCAAGTCAGATGTTCAACAACCAAAGCATCAGCACTTGTTAATAACTCATATAATTACTTATGAAAATAAAATGTGAAAGTGAGAATTACTCTTTATATGATTTTCAAATAAGCCAACAGTAAAATGTAATATATTTACATATATTGCAAAGTTGTATACATTAAATCTACAATAAAATGTCAAATACCTAAGTTTTGCTTACACTTAATCAACTTGACTTGATTAAACTGCTAGAAAAACAACTAAATGTATTTGAATAAAGAACATGATACACATTTGATATCATCCAGCATATCATAGAGTCTTCAATGCATTGAGTAGTATGATAATAATAAAAACATAATTAAAGATGCATACATATGCTATAAATACCACTATGGTGTTTAATCATGGCACACCAGTGCAACCTCAGCTTAAGTGGCTGAGACAGGGTTAAATCTATTAACCTTCATTACATTACACAGAAGTGTAAAATTAGGTAGAATTAGACTCAGTGATAAGAGAACAAATCCAATTGCCTTATCGAAATAAATCATTTCAATGAATAGATGCAGCCCTTACTATGACTGATTAAAACGTCTAATTTAGTTTGAAAAAATATATATAGGCCTATTAATAATATGAAAATATGTTTACAATTTTTATTCATGAACGCCTATGTACAGAAAAGTCATAATTGTGTTATATAAGCAAACATGCTGTAGCCTGGAGGAATTGTTATGTATTAAGCAGTTTTAACCCATTTCTATTTCAACCAGTGTATTATGAAACAGCTGTATCGAACATTATTCAATGCATTTGTTCCTTAGAATACCAAATTCAGCGATTTTGTGGACAAGCAAACAGGATACACCACTAAAAACATGATAGCTGCCCCTCTCTTGAACGGGAAAGATCCACTCGGTGTGGTCATGGCAATAAACAAAGTGGGAGGAAATGAATTCTCCAAAGCAGATGAAGAAGTGAGTATCTGAAAAATCATTTGATACTGAGATTTGTGCTGAATCAGATTGATCTGATTATTTTCCCTATTCTCTGAGGTTCACTCCACTACTATAACGCTAGTCTCAGCCTCGGACATAGCACCCACGGACCGTTGGCTAAACGTCTGATGCATATGGCACACTTATCTGGAAACACTTCAAGAGTTTCGAAGTCGTCATCGGATTGGTTAGATTAGACAGGATATCCGAGAGACGTGTGTGTCGCGTTCTTTAACGTTACGCCTGGAATCAAAAATGCCGTGGGGCCAAACCCCCTCTCGACAGAAGAAAGCCATCGTGTTAACAACTGACGACGAGCGCTTGTCAGGATCAGCTAAACATTGAATTCATAAAAGTATGTGAAAAATGTAAAGCTTGCGGCATAGAATCTTTAAAATATGTCAGAGAACACCGGTCTATTATTGTGGCGGCATTTCCATGCCTTGAAACGTGACGCAGCACAGAACGAAACGTGATTGGTTGCTTTACCTGTCAGTCACGGCCTCTTGGGCGGGTCTTGGCCATTCAAAGCGAGACCTCCAGCCATCAGTCTAAACCTTCA
Organism: Gymnocypris eckloni scoliostomus; assembly: GCA_027564155.1. Classification (NCBI taxonomy): domain Eukaryota; kingdom Metazoa; phylum Chordata; class Actinopteri; order Cypriniformes; family Cyprinidae; genus Gymnocypris; species Gymnocypris eckloni. Next base: position 6,846,801 of record CM050430.1, on the reverse strand, counting down.
CCCTGAACTTTCTTTCCCAACTGAACGATTAAAACGTTGACAGCCAATTAGAATTCAGCCAACACACAAGCATTTAAAGCAGGCCAAGTGGCAGACGATAAAACTTCAGCATGCGCTTATGATAAACAGAATAACGTTGTGTTGCGTTGGTGTGGATGCTAATATAAAGTTACAGTTATCTTTATAGTTATTCTGGTGTGAACGGACCTATTTAAGACTACAATTTCACTTTGTAAGCATAGACATAACAATATATATCCCATATTTTTTATTATCAAGTAAATTACAAATGTTTTTCAGCTCTTCTCCAAGTACATGACCTTCGCTACAGTCATTGCCCTACAGCATTATACCGCATACATGTATAATGTGGAATCTAGAAGAAGCCAGGTAATGCTACGGACTACATCCCTTAATATTTGACTGTGATTTGAATCTTGACTCTGACTGTATACTGCTACACAGGTTCTTCTATGGTCTGCGAGCAAAGTGTTTGAAGAGTTGACGGACATTGAGCGACAGTTTCACAAGGCCCTGTACACCGTCAGGATCTACCTCCAGTGCGAGAGGTACTCTGTCGGCCTTCTGGACATGACCAAAGAAAAGGTTTATGACATATGGTGATCATCCTTCATTTGGTCATTGATCAGCGGTTCATGAAAACACTCAACCTTGCTTTGATTGTTTAGGAGTTTTACGATGAGTGGCCGGTTAAATTAGGAGACGTGGAGCCGTACAAAGGCCCAAAGACACCTGACGGCAGGGTAACAGATTTGTTTTTCTTCAGTAAAGAAGTTAGTATTGCTGTCTAGTATTATTACAACTTCTTCTATCTTCTAACAGGAAATCATCTTCTACAAGATCATTGATTATCTCTTAGAGAGCAAAGAAGAGATCAAAGTCATACCGTAAGCATATTTTTCAAGCATAAAAACATGTTCTTTGTTCATATTGTAAAAACTCAAATGTCGTAAGTCATATTCTACCACATAGAGTATACTACATGGCGAAAACTATCTGGACACCATTTTCTATTAGATTTGGCTATTCCAGTAATGTCTGTGAAGATAAATCAACAGAACTGTACACAAGATCTGAACCAGAACTGAACCAGACCCACCCTTCAATCTTCAAAATGAAGGTTCTTTAAAGCCATCTATGGATCCACAAGAAGCTTTAACATCCATGGAACCTTTTTCAGCTGCACAAAATGTTCTTTAGATTCTTCTTCGTTCACATGAAAAAAAATGGTTATTTTAAGAACAGTTCACTGTAAGGTTCTTTGTGGAACCCAAAAAGCTGATCTATTGGATTTTTTTCAGAAAGACCACTCTCTATTAATGCCCTTAGTTTTGAAGTGAAATTCTGAACAGGCACATTATTCTCACCAGCAACTTTATTAGGGACACCTTACCAGTACCGGATTTTACCTTCAGAACTGCCTTAATTCTTCGTGGCATAGATTCAACAAGATGATGGAAACATTCCTCAGAGATTTTGGTTCATATTGACTTGATAGCATCACACAGTTGCTGCAGATTTGTCGTCTGCACATCCATGATGAGAATCTCTCGTTCCACCGCATCCCAAAGATGCTCTATTGGATTGAGATCTGGTGACTGTGGAGGTCATTTGAGTAAAGTGAACTCATCGTCATGTTCAAGAAACCAGTCTGAGATGATTTGAGCTTTGTGACATGGTGCATTATCCTGCTGGAAGTACATCAGAAGATGGTACACTGTAGTCATAAAGGGATGGACATGGTCAGCAACAATACTCAGGAAGACTGTGATGTTTAAATGATTTTCAGTTGGTACTAAGGGACCCAAAATTTGCCAATAAAATATCTCCCACACCATTACACCACCACCAGCCTGAACCATTGAGACAAGTCAGGATGGATCCATGCTTTCATGTTATTTACACCAAATTCTGACCCTACATCTGAATGTTGCACCAGAAATTGAGACTTTCCAGACCCAGTCTACAGCTAAATGCATTCTTGCCCACAGTAACTGCTGCTGATTACTGGATATTTTCTCTCATTTGGAACAGTTCTAGATAGCTGGGTTTTGGGTGTCCACATACTTTTGCCCATATAGCATACTAGCATGCCAGCCTGTCTCATTTGAATGTTTCTGCTTCCAGAACTCCTCCTGTCGACCACTGGGCAATTGTTAGCGGTCTCCCCACCTATGTAGCTGAAAATGGCTTTGTAAGTCCAAAGTATTTTCTTAATTAAAATCCTCTATGTATTGAAGGTATGGTATTTAAAAATTATGTTTAAGAATGTTAGTGTAACAAAATTGTCTGGTTTCACCAGTGCCCTTGAGCAAATACTTATCCTAAAGTTGTCCCTGGTCATTTAACTATTTAACTCAAGTTAAATGAGTTTCGTAATGGGTTAAATGTCGCTGTATTATTTCTTATATTGACTGGACTTTTTTTTCTGCAGATTTGTAACATGATGAATGTTGCTGCTGATGAATACTTTAACTTCCAGGTACTGTAATCCATTCCAGGATAAACCCTCTCAGAGCTTATACTGTTCCTGATCCACACCTGAAATAGACACAAACCTGTAACCTTCAAACGGAGACAGAAAACACTTTATTTTAGTCATAATTTTGAGTAGTTTATTGACAAAGTGAATGTACAGTGCCCTACACTAATAGTTGCACCCTTGGTAGTTATGAGCAAAGGTGGCTGTGAAAATTAATCAGCATTTTTTATTTCTCCTTTTGAGCTTTCATTCAAAAAATTTGAACTGATCATTGAAGTAAAACAATTGAAAGTGGGGTGGGGGGTCTCATTGTGAGATAAATGCATTCTCTAGTCCACGATGGCCACAATTATTGGCACCCAATTATTGCAACTTCCTTTTCCCAAGATAACAGCTCTAGGTTTTCTCCTATCATGCCTGAAGAGTTTGGAGAACACCTGACAAGAGATCAGAGACCATTCCTTCACACAGAATCTCTCCAGATCCTTCATAATACCAGCTCAGCTCAGGTCACGTCCCAGCCATGGCAGAAGCTTCATTTTGTGCTTGTTTGTTTTGGATTATTGTCCTGATGGAAGATCCAACCTCGGCCCTTTATAATATTTCTAACAGAGGCAGTCGGATTGAGATTTTTTAATTGTTGGTATTTGATAGAATCCATGATGCCATGCATCTGATCAAGATGTCCAGGATCTCCGGCAGAAAAACAGGCCCACAACATTAAAGATGCAGCAGTATATCTAATCATGGGGTATTTTTATCCCTGTTTGTACTAAACCCATCTGGTGTGTTTACTGGCAAAAAACTTTTTCTTTTTAGTTTCATCTGACCATAGAAGTCAGTGGCATTTGAAGTTCCAGTTGTGTCTGACAACTGAATATGCTGGAGCTTGTTTTTGGATGAGTGAGGAGAATTTTTCTTAAAACCCTCCCGAACAACATGTGGTGATGTAGGGGCTATTTGATTTTTTTTACCCTTTCTGACCCAAGACTCAACTAATCTCTGCAGTTCTCTAGCTGTGATCCTTGAAGAGTCTTTGGCCACTCAAACTTTCCTCCTCAGCGTACATTAGGAAGATATAAACACACATCCTCTTCCAGGCAGATTTGTCACATCTTTAGTTGATTGGAACCTCCTTATTATTTCCCTGATGGTGGAAATGGGGATTGTCAATGCTTTAGATCTTTTCTTGCAGCCACTTTTTATTTTGTGAAGCTCAACAATCTTGTTCTCAGCTGCCTTTTCACAGCTACCTTTGCTCATATTTACCAAGGGTGCCAAATTTAGTGGGGAGCACTGTAAATACCACCATTTTAATTGCTTTACTCTACAGAAAGAAGCTGTGGACGAGTCAGGTTTCATCATCAAAAACGTCTTGTCCCTTCCCATTGTCAACAAGAAAGAGGAAATCGTGGGTGTTGCCACTTTCTTCAATCGGAAAGATGGAAAGCCATTCGATGAGCAGGATGAACAAATTACTGAAGTGAGTCCTTAAATGGTCACCATCCTTTTGGCTCCTTTTAATCGTGTGCTGCAACACTAATGTGTTGTTCTGACTTTGATTCAGGCCCTAACACAGTTCCTAGGATGGTCTGTACTGAATTGTGACACATATGACAAACTGAATCGGACCGAGTGGAGAAGAGAGATTGCAGCGGAAATGGTCATATACCAGACCAAAGCCACCCCGGTTGAAATGCAGCAGATTCTGGTGAGGCATCATAGAAGCTTATGCTTTAAGAAACTGCCGTCTTTATTATGTTAGCTAAACATTGTTTGTCTTGTTAGAACACGAAGGAGAAGTTTGAACATGAACCCAGAGGACTGCGATCAAAAGGAAATGTACAAACTCTTGGTATGACTTTCTTTAACTCTGAACCAGTATATTCATAGTGAACATATTATTGATCTTAAATGTTGAACATGAAGAATGACTTTTTCAGTTTATCATCTTGTATTTTAATACACAGAGAGCCAACATTCCAGAAGCCAAAGATGTCGATCTGCTATTATTTAGTTTTAGTGACTTACCTGTCACTGAGCTTGACCTGATCAAGTTTGGCATTCGCTGTTTCTTTGAACTTGGAGTGGTAGAGAAGTTCAAAGTGCCAGCAGAGGTGAGACTGGACTTTAACACCATTTTCACAATAATACATTGGGGCGGTCAAACAACTGTGTACTGTTTTCTTTGAACAGTGCCAAGGCCGTAATGTGATGTCATGCTCTGTGGAATATTATTTAAACACACAAATTTAACACATAGTAATAAACACAAACTATAAAAATACACAGTCTACACCAATTTCCAGCAAAACTGCACATTTGCAGCATTAAAGTCTGCGTGCTTTTAATTCAGAAGAGGTCTGTGTTGCCGGTCTTCAGTATTCGCATACGTATAAATGGAAGCGTAGTGCAACAACAGCTTGAGGCTAATTTTCCAAGCAGCACTCATCTTATTACTAGAGCCTGTGTTTATTTTTGGCAGGTGATTAGCGATAACCAGACTCACACCGAAAGCTCAGCAGACTGCCACAGAAATCAGATGTCCACCATTCACAAACTTCCCTTTTTATAGAAAACAATCTGGGCCTATGAAAGCAACTGTTTGGAAACCAACTTGTAGATAAAGAATTACACGTCAACTGTTATTGGACTTTCACATAGTGTAACATGTTTCTTCCATTTTGGATAATTCTTTGGGGGGTCTACACTTGCTCCAGGTCCTGACAAGATGGATGTATACCGTACGTAAAGGCTACAGAGATATCACCTACCATAACTGGAGGCATGGGTTCAACGTGGGTCAGACCATGTTCTGTCTTCTGCAAGTGAGTTGTTTATTTTTTATTTATTACACATCATGACAATCATAGTTTACCACCTAAGAGGCTGTAATACTGAATATTGTTTTCTTTCCTAAAAGACTGGAAGGCTGAGAAAATACTACACAGACCTTGATGCGTTTGCGATGGTAGCGGCTGCATTCTGTCACGACATTGACCACAGGGGTACCAACAATCTCTACCAGACAAAGTAATTTAGAACATATAGTTTTTACTACCAATATTTTCAAAAAGGCACAGAAGGTATTTTACTCACGATCCATTTCCAATGCAGGAGCACATCACCACTGGCCAAGCTCCATGGCTCCTCCATCTTGGAAAGGCACCATCTTGATTACAGCAAGACGCTGATGGCAGATGAGGTTTGTTATGTCGTAAAGCACAACGTGTTCCAGAGTTTAATGTGACAACCAGGTCAACTTTATTTTCTGGCTCCTTTTTTACAGAGCGTTAACATTTTCCAAAGTTTGCAGAAACGTCAGTTTGAGACAGTTCAGCATTTGCACGATGTCTGCATCATTGCGACTGACCTGGCCTTGTATTTCAAGTAAGTGCTCTCGAGCATGCCTTCATCTAGAGCAGTGTTTCTCAACCCTGGTCCAGGGCGCCCCCCAACACTGCACATTTTGTGTGTCTCCCTAATCAAACACACCCGTTTTAACTCATGAGCTCATTAGAACACACATACTGATACAAAAAATCGTATAGCCTGAATGCACTGTAAGTCGCTTTGGATAAAAGCATCTGCTAAATGCATAAATGTAGAAGATACTCCAGGACCTGAAATAGACATGCAAATGTGCAGTGTTGGGGGCGCCCAGGACCAGGGTTGAGAAACACTAATCTAGAGATCTTAAACATACTGTATGTTGGTGACGATGGTCCAATTTCCTTGCCCAACCTAGAAAAAGGACCATGTTCCAGAAGATCGTTGATGCCACCGAACCAATGGCTGATGAGAAGGAAGCGATTCACTATGTGTCCAATAATCCCATTAGGAAGGAAATCATTATGTAAGCATCACTTCTCAGTAGAACCCTGCTACTTGAGAACACACTGAATTGACTGTTTGAAGACGTGTGTTTGATTCCAAACAGGGCAATGATGATGACTGGATGTGACTTGTCTGCCATTACCAAGCCATGGGAGGTCCAGAGCAAAGTAGGTTCAGCTTTGGTTATTCATGGCTAGGATTTTCCAGCATTGGGTTACAAGACGTTCTTTTAATCTAAACACGCTATTTTCTGAAGGTGGCTCTCATGGTGGCAGCTGAATTCTGGGAGCAGGGAGACCTGGAGAGGACTGTGCTAGACCAACAGCCCATTGTAAGTTTGTGGAGATCAGTTTTGCTTTTAGAAAGGTTGGTTGTGATAGTAAATCTAGTGTCTGAATGAGAATACTTATCCTTTGAATCTTTTCTCAGCCCATGATGGACAGGAACAAGTCAGATGAACTTCCGAAGATGCAGTGTGGTTTCATTGACTTTGTGTGCTCGTTTGTGTACAAGGTAAATACACCCAACTGTCAATCAATTTTGTTTTTGTACAATCCAGACATTCGTGTAAATGGGGCATCTGTCCATAATGACCTCTGCTGGCATGTCGGCACAACATTGGTTAAGTGTTCTGAAGGGGATGATGGATCGGCAGTTACTGGCGGGCTTGTGAATGCTTGCAGTAACAGGCCTCTTTGCCCGTACAGGAATTTTCAAGGTTCCACAAAGAGATCACTCCCATGTTTGATGGGCTAAACAACAACAGGGTCCATTGGAAGGAACTGGCTGATATTTACCAAGCAAAAGTAGATGCTATAGAGAACGAAAGAAAACGACTAGAAGAGGAGCAGACTAAAAAAGGTATGTTGGATCCGTTATCTGACATCTTTTTGTCTGTTTGTGGACAGGGATAGTAGATTAAGTAGAAAAATTGATGAGAAAAATGTATCAGAAAATGGCAAGGGATGCAGAAAAAAAGACACCCTTTCCAAAGGTACACTTTTGTACCTTACTTACCCCTAAAGAGTGCATATTAGTAGTACCCAAATTCTACACATTTGAACCTTTTTTTTAGCATATCCTGTGCTTATCTGACCTTGTAGCCTTGGGGAAAATACATACATTTGTAGCAACTTGATTTTCTCTTTTCTATTTTTTTCTTCACTGAAGCTACTGTTGAGGAAGGAGGTGGAGAGGTAGCAAAGTCCAAAACCTGCACCATATTTTAAACATAATCTGACAGAAATTCTGGGTCACAGAGAAGTCTGGGCTGCATGTAGAGGGAGGTGAAACGTGCTCCAAGGATCACTACGTTTTCACCAGATTTATGTCTCATTTCCTCAGAAGTACATTCTCCACGTGATTATGTAGGCATTCGCCTGAAATGGAAGAACTGAACCTGTCAGATGTTCTTTCTGATGGGGTGCCAGTCAAGAGCACCATATCAACCACTTCAAGCTTATTTCCAATCACTGATTTCACCTCGACTGTACCTTTTAACTAACTGCACTGGAGGAAATACTGCATATGCAACTTGCCACACAGTGGTGGCCGAAACACAACTCTACAAATGTTTATTGTGCCGTAGTTCACAGAGCTTAATTGAAGTGTGGCTTTTGAGTCCATAGCAGTTTTCAAGACTATTGTATGTCATTTAAACAGCACAACATTAACAATTAGAGCAATACGAATGAACAACTTTCTTACCAGTTGTTAATTTCTCAAAATAGCATATTTCTCGATTTCATAGAAGTTCCAATTTGATATTTATTCTTTTGATGAAGTCACTGAATTCAAGGGTAAGGGTGAAGTGTGTAATTTTTCCACCAAGTGTGAATTGCAAAAATGCTGACTGTTTTCTAACAAGTTTCCTTAACACATCCCTCATCTGTAATTGGTCAAACAAACAGATAGCCCCGCCCCAAAACAAACACAATTGGTGTTGTTGTCGGGCTGCTTAATGTTTGAATAAAGACCAAGCATTTCATTTTTTTTTTTTTTTTAATCAGTATACAACTGGCTTTCTTATAGATATATTAATCTGGGTTGAAAGCATTTTAACATCACATTACATTGCACACTTCACTTTTAATCTTCTGAAAAGCATATTTTAATGCATATCAGTTGCTTTGTTTAGGGTTGAAGGACCCACTCATTTGAATAAGCTTTTAGAAGTCAGATTGCTTATTAGGAAGTGCTTTGTGAAATGTACAAAGATCTCATGCTACAAGTCTTGCACACTGACTAAGAGTTGTTCAAAGAGGGCTAAAGAGCTCGTAACTTGCATTTGCATCTGCTTGTCACAGCTGTGTTTGGAAGGATATTACAGGATGTATTTTCTACTTTTTTGTTCTTTAAAGGAGATGAAGCTGAGCATGCAATATGGCTAATTCTGTAAAATATTGCATTAATGACCAGAACTTTGATGTTTGTTATTTAATAATTTAATTATACCTAAGCATCACACATAGTTTTCAACCATAATGTATTATTGAAAGTGTAACATTGAGCGTATTACATAGAATATCAATTGATTACATAGAGAAATTTGTTTATACCAAATATTTCAATGATTTTTAAGTGGTGTTCTATGGAGAAATCAGGTAATATTTAAAGAAAGTGCATTGTATGCTATGACAAGGCAAGAGGGAACAGTCAGTACTTGAACATGTAAAGCTATAAGGAGATTTGAAGTGAGTTTGATAGGGGAGCAGCTCCTGAGATTCACTGTTTTAATCTTTACATACCATGCTTATTTAAAGCAGACTACTGAAGCCTCTACTCCTCTGGCAGAAAGCACAAACCCAATTCATAAAGTCAAAGTCTCTCTTTTCTTATCTTTGGAGGATTTGATGACAGTGGTAACATTTGAACTATAACTCGCCTGATATCAAAAATAGAGAATTCTTCTTAAGAAAAATTAAATAAAAAACACAGGCACCAAATAAATGTAACCCATGGAAAGATGTAGTAAATGAATTGCAAAGATACAATCTTACGCAATATCAGCTTGTTGGAAGCATCAGTTAAGGCCTTTAATCCAATAACAGAAAGCAATGGTAGTCTAAACAAGTTCACTGGAACTAGCGACTACTTCAATGTCAAACCCTCTAAGTCCAGATCCGACTGAAGAGGCCAAAGTGAGCACATCTCATCTCAGGTTAAAGCGTTTTGTTAGGACTGTGTATAATATTATCTATTATGTCATTTGGAGTGAGTGTGAGACTGATATCCGATCATCTTATTTACTGAATACTACCGCACATATACTGTAAATGATGTCCTGTGAACAAATAAACACATTATTCGGAGTCTCTCGTCGTTTTTGATCATAACTGCTATTAGCTTAAGGTCTCGGTGACCTCACATTTCTGTTAGGTTGCTTAGAGGGCATGTCATGACTTTTCTATCATGCAGTGGATTACCTAATAAAGCTGGATCATCCCGGGTAAATAGGCTCAAGTAATTGGCTGAGAGCCGAGACAAACGACTTCTCTGGGTCTTTTAATATAGAGCAAGAGGCTTCATGTTGAACTTCTATAACTCTAGACTCCACCTCGACTGCCATTTGATGAGAAATGCATCCTAAATGAAATCACGTGGGGAGTTCTTCATATTAGACATGCTGAATAATGGATCAGAGTGAACAAAAGGCTTTCTGAACCCATCAGTGGGATTCTTCACACTGATCCACCGCTGGGTAAGCCGAGGCCCGGGACATTACTGGGACACTACTGTGACCACATGGGTCTGCCCTGAGAGACTGCGTGAGGGGTATAAAATAAAGCAATAAGCCGTGGTTTACAGTCAATTTATAACAGCTAAGGGGCGTTGTTAGGCGTGACGTGAAGCGGATGCTATATAATCAAACGAAGCAAATCAAATGTGATGATATTAATAAAAACATTATTCTTCCGCTAAACAATGTAGTTCCTCAGAAACGGTTGTGGTTGCAACAAAGTGGTTGCCGAGCAACACACAGACATAAACAAAGGTGTGTGTTTGTGGAGTAATATACAACAGCTTCGAACATGGCTCAACCAATCAGAATCAAGGACCGGAACTATTCGTTTTATAATAGAAAGTCTGTTCATTAAAACTGATCTAATGAGTTGGTGATTTCAAGGCATAAGGGACAACAGCACGTCTGGCATTCTGTCAACATTTAATGGGTCAGATTACACAAACATTGATAGGGTCTGACTGTAAACTCATTAGCTGGTTAATGTTAAGTAACTATGGTTTCCTAAAATATTGTTATTGGCTGCTGTACTTACAGGAACCCAAATAACTCTTCATGATAATTATCTGAGCTCACTAAACTTTAAAAGTAAAGAAACACTTATACTGATAAACACAGCAGGCCGTATTCATAAAAAAATGAGCAGAACAAATATTTGCGCAAATCAGTCATAAAACTATTATATCAGCTGTTGTATGTACACACATATGTACAGGTGCATCTCAATAAATTAGAATGTTGTGGAAAAGTTCATTTATTTCAGTAATTCAACTCAAATTGTGAAACTCGTGTATTAAATAAATTCAATGCACACAGACTGAAGTAGTTTAAGTCTTTAGTTATTTTAATTGTGATGATTTTGGCGTGTGTATAAATATACACACAATACATTTTTGTATAATATATATATATATATATGTGTGTGTGTGTGTGTGTGTTATTTTTTAAGGCCTACAAACAAACAAACAAACATGTATACAATTCTTCACATGCACATTTTTATGCTTGAACGAGACCCAGTAGAAATTATTACAAACAATGTAAAAGCTAATCACCAAATTTTAATCAAATGATATTTCTCAAAAACAAAGTTAAACATTACAAAAAGAAAACAGTATGCATTCGATTCTTTTGGATCTTCCTTTCCTCGACTCAGAGAAACATGTCTTCGAAATACTCGTCAAACTCTTCCTCCCTGAAAGAGAACCAGACGCATCAGGTTTGTAAGTGCACTGTTTTAGAAAAAACTCACATTTGTGTGCATATATACTCCACATTGTAGTTAAATATATGATAATGATTCATAAACGGGACTCACCGGGACTTCTCCTCCACAGTGGGCGCTGGACCCCTCCAGTGGTCTGACTCTGAAGGACCCTCTTCCTCTTCCTCTTCCTCACTCTCTGGATCTGGAGAGCACACCGCATCAGACTCACATATCTCTAAGCACACTGCTATAGCCGTGATAAAGATATAGGTCAGGGATTTAAACGACCCATCCAGCATCTGCTTTAACATGGGCGTGACTGAATACAGGAGATGCTGGAGTGGTTTCAGAGGTCTGAACATACGGAGAACATTCTCTGCCTGAGGGTGCAAGATGACGGCCATTAGTCATTTTTGGTGGAAAAGGAGGTATTCATACCTTTATCTGAACCCTGGGACTCCTCTGAACTTGAAGATGAGTATTCTGTACAGAAAAAACAGGTTTTATATAACAAGCAACTTTGGTTAACATAACCAAGTTGTTATTCAGCTCCTGTATGATTGTTTTTTAACAAATGGGCTTGTTCTCTTTTAAAGACTTTAACTAGTGTACAAAAAACACCACCGCTAAAATACATCAAAGTTAAGTGTCTGCATGCCGTGAAATGCTTTCCCTGAACTTCCATGTCTTGGAAATGTGTGGAAGCTTGATTTGCAATGATAAGATACTTGCCTTTGCGCCTCTTTTTGTGCTTGTCTTTGCGCTTGTGATTTCTGGATGATTTGGATTTCTTTGAGAGTGACTTGTCCACGTTCTCTTTCGATCGCCGTCTCTTCTTCACGGTTACTTCCTTTCTCCTGGAAAAGGTTTGGCAGGTTAAGAGTCAAGGTCTCCAAGTCTAGGACTATCTGAACGTGTAACTGTGTTTGTAATGGAAGAATCTTACTTGTGATGATAGTTCAGTTTGAAGGAACACTCTGGACACAGACCTGGAAATAATGTGAGGATTTATTAATATTTTACAATTATATATAAATATAGATATTTATGATGCATCTTTCAAAAACATCAGAACATCTTAAGTATTCAAAACATTTAATGATATATATTTTTATATAAAAACAATCATCAAATGTGTGTGTATATTTAGTGTCTCAAATAATGTAGAATTAACTCTTCTTTGATATTTCTTATCCTTTGCGTCATAACGTGTCTTTGATTCAAAAACATCAGAATCCTTAAAAGTTTTTTCCAGGTTAAAGCTTAATTTTAAATCCCATATTTCTATGTTGTTTTAGAGTTTTTTTATCCCTACTTTAATAAACTATATTTGGTATATACTAAATGTAAATACATTTGAATGCACTGCAGAAGATTGAGGTAAAGTGGTGTTTTTTCTTCAACAGTAATCATGCTTTATTAGCAGTAAAAACAGTCTTCCCTAATTCAGCAGTAATTCGATTAGCTCCACCCGTGTCCTGTGAGCGGAGGAGATTACAGCATGCACACTTTAGACCAGGGGTCACCAAACTGGTTCCTGGAGGGCCGGTGTCCTGCAGAGTTTAGCTCCAACCGTAATCCAACACACCTGAAGCAGCTCATCAGGGTCTTGCTTGTATACTTGAAGCTTCCAGGCAGGTGTGTTGAGGAACGTTAGAGCTAAAGTCTGCAGGACCGAGTGTGGTGACCCCTGCTTTAGACCGCCAGCACTTACGCAGCTTCACCAGGGCGTTCCTCTTCTCCCCCTGCTCCACATAGGCAAAATTCACCTCCCAGCTCTTCAGACCCTCCTTACTCTCACAGCGCTTGTTTCCACAGAGGAACTGGCCTGTGTAATTCAGCACATCCACATGTGAAATACAGTTGCATTGAACATACATGACAGATATGATGATCAGAACAGAACCAGCACCATTAACTCTGCAGAATTCAAACACTTATATCATATACAGAGTCCTGCATATTTGTATGACATAATTTGGCCATGCTTTCAGGTCCTAATAAATGTATATTTGGCCACATTTACAGCAATTGTTAACATCTCAGGTGATCCTATTGCGTATGATCAAACGTCCAGTAATCTGAAATATGGAAGTATTCTGAAACACACATTAATGATACTACATTAGTAGTGTATAATGTCCCAAACAATAAATAAGAACCGCCTATCTGCCTGGCGATCCAATTCCAATCAACCAATCAGACGAGGGATGGATTTAACACAGCATTCTTATTGACCTATCATTTCACTCTGATTTTAGGGGTATATTGTGGTTTGGGTTATGTGTAGGGATTTTGTTTTTGCATTACAATGTTGTCAACAAAATGCACAGAAGAAGAATAATTCATAACACTTGTTTAGATTGGGTAAAATATTCAAATGAAGTTAATTATAGCTTATTGATAGTTATGTAATTACAGCTTATTGAGTTACGTAATGGTTGTAGTGGTTATATTTATGTATGGAGTAGGGTTAAGGGATGTCAAATATGGGCATGCAGAAAAAGTATTAATAAACAGCCAGTATGCTAGTAATATGCAAGGTAATAAGCAACTAATAAACAGCGAATAATGTTCTCTAATCTATGTTACTGAAAATGTGTTTGGAGTACAAAATAGTCTTAAGTTTACTCTGATGTTATGAAAATTAAAAACAGAACAGCAGTTATGAAGGGTTTTCTTTAGAATGTTTCGTGAATCCAGGTCCTGGATGAAAATATACGCACAACATAACCAGTGAGAAGCCAAACGGAGAGCGGGCTGTAACTGCTGCACGTGATTCCTGACAGGACAGAGAGTGAAAGCACTCTCCTCCCGTCACCTTGGCCACCTCAGACATCAGCGGACTGATGTTAGCTCCAGCAGGCTTACACGGGGATCCTTCAGATTGGGAAAAGTGCGTCATCAGAGAGATGTTCTGCCAGGCTTCCCACACCTCTGACAGTGTGTCTGAGCCCAAGCACACTTCTGCTGAAGGTATGGAAGCTTATTTCCACCAATTACAGTAACCTTTTATTTCACAATTCAAACTTTTTCTCCCCTCACAATTCTAGGTTTATATCTCACAATTCTGAGAAAAAAATCTCAATTCCGAGACATAAACTCAACTGTGAGGTATAAAGTCATAATTGCGAAAAATAACTCGCAATTCTGAAAAACAAAAAAATCAGTTGTGAGTTTAAAAAAATCAGACAGAAAAAAAGTCAGATCTAAACTCAGATATCTTTTTTCTACCCTGGCAGAAAAAACAAACAAAGCAACAGGACCTCAACTACGAGATAAAGACTCAGAATAGGAAGATAAGAGCGGAGTAAAAAATAAAATAAAATCACAATTATTCTTATTTTTCTGTTCTAGATTTGGAAAATATAATCCCACAGTTCTGAGAAAGAGATCTGAATTGCATGATAAAACATTACAATTACATTTTTTTATTCCATGAAATTGAGAGGAAAAGCAAATCAGAATTGCAAGATATAAACTCGCACTTCTGTCCAAAACTGCAAAAGTCACAACTACCTTTTTTACTGCATGGCAGAAAAACAAACAAGTTTTTAACCATATTTCAAGATATAAACTCACAATTCTGATAAAAAGTCAATTACATTTTTTATAGTATTTTTTATTTAAAAGAACATAATTACGAGATGTAAACTCACAAATACGAGTTTATAACTTGCAAATGCAAGATTTAAACTTGCAATTCTGAGAAAAACAACGGAAAAAGTCCCAAATAGCTATTTTTATTCTGTGGTGAGAATAAGCTTCCGATTAAACTTTACAAAACTGTAATTTCTGAGACTGTTTTTATTAGGTCTTCCAGGAATGTTCTTACTGGAAAAAGTCTGAAACTGAGCTTCTCAGAAATGTTTTTGTAGTAGCTCGTTAGGAAAAACCGTGGGTTTGGTGACGGGAACATGCATGCTTTTGCTATAAAATGTGTCCAAGTTGCACAGTGAAAAAACTAAACAAAGTGATTGTGTCATGCTGCAGTTTGGGGAAAGGCTTGAGCTTTGACGTGGCTGGTAGATGATCTCAACCTCACGTTGCTCATGCAGATTACAGAGACGCCCAATTACCCCGTCTCTGATGACGTTCAACCTCACATGAGCGGCACTGAAGCTGTTAAAGCCTGTGAAGCTGACAAACAGTGACCAAACGCATCAGGGTTATCCCTCATTAGGAGTCCCAGGGATGCCCTCATTAACAGCACTGTGAAAAATGACCCGCAGATGGGAACTCCTCATGACAGACTCCTAAAGGGACCGGTTAAAACGTCCCTCAGGAGCAGAAACAGAAAGTGCTGGTCACGAAACATGCTTTGATGTGTCTGATTTTCATATGCGCTTGAGAAAGTGAGTGGTGTTTACTAAATCAAAACATGCCAGGATGTGCCAGGATGTTGTGGATGGTTGCTAAGATGAAACACTCTCCTCATTAAGTGCTCAGGTAATGCTTCAAAGTTTAATATTAATTATGTTACAATAGCAATACTTCTAGTGAAGTGGTCCTCAATGTTTTGACTCCAAGGGCCAAGTTTTTTGCATATGTTATTATAATTTTAAATTGAATTTATTTATTTTTATTCGCAAATACGATTTTCTCATCTGTGAAAAATTGTAGCGCTTCACATAATTAGAAAAATGTATTATTTCAATAATGTCACATATTTCAATATTTTTGCTGTTTTATAACTTATTTTAAAACATATCTAGTTCAAATATTTTTATGGATATCGTGGGCCCTGTGAAATTGTGCTGAGGCCCCCTAATGGGTCTCGAACCCCTGCTTATTATTATTACTTTTTATACTCACAAATAGCATAATTTAAAATATTATTACATTTTGTATGATCACTTATGCTTTTACACAATTTAATAGATAACCTTTATTTATTCATAAAAGAAACTTGAAACATACTTATTCTGACACTATCTCATAAAATACATAAAAGAAGTGAACATGCTATATTTTAAATGATTAAAACTTCCAGCTGACAAACGGCTAAGCGTTTTGAAAGATAGTGGCACAGATTATTAAAACTGTAAGATGCTAATTAATTCATGTAACTGGGGAGTGCTGGTGTCCTAAATAGAGTCTCTGAATGTCATTAATGAATCTTGATCTACATGTGCCGGACAAGATGTTTTGGTATATGAACTATAGTTACACTGAATTTCATTTTAGTGGGGGTCTTCTTTAAGTCTAATAAAACTGTGTTATGTTTTTGCTCTGAAATGTTTTAATATGAAACTGAACAGGACACATTCTATTGAACGTGATAATATAAATTATGAACAATTACACTAAAATGAAAAAGTGAAAAGGCGCTATAATAAAGAGGAAATCAAAACACTGATTTCTTGCGGTGGTTAATCTGCGGCTCAGGGTGCGAGCGATGCCTGATGACAGATGCATGACGTGTGTGACAGCGTCCGATCATTTCATCACTCACTTAAGAGCCTCTTCATTGATTTGTTTGTGTAATTTCACTGATTCTTACATGCACTTCACCCTTGTTTACCAACCAAGATAGCGTAACCGTGAACCACGACCCAGAGACAACAGTATTCAAACCATTGATTTTTGTTATGAAACTCACCACCTAACAACTGGGTCTCTATCATATTACAATCTATACGCTAAACAGTAATAATCTGCAACTAAATAACTCTAACAACTCTAACAATTCAACATCAGCTTTAGTTAGTTTAGCAAATGAACTGCTGTTTTGGAAATGCAAAAACATCTCTTTCTGTCTGAGATGGCGTCTAAAGCTGTTTTCAGTCCTAGTCCATCCCTGGTTTGGTCAGATGACAGTGTTGCTTTACACAAGGTAAAATAGTATCACCACCTAGTGGCTGAGGCGTTATTGTTTTGGCTCTGAATTTTAGACTTCTGTTTTGTAAGTTATGCAACCAGAATACTTCAAGTATGTGAACATATTCATGTTTTTAGTGAGACTTTAGTTTAGGGACCATTCTCACTATTAACTAGTTGCATATTAGCATGCATATTGCATATACAGTGGCCTGTGAGTGTATATACATAGTAAAGAAGAGTAGAAATGTTCTTGAATTACCTTTTCCAGATATTACTTCATTTTCGATGCGCCATCGAAATCCAAACTAGTACCAGAAAGGTTATAAATCAGTAAATCAGAAATCATTTAAGATACTAAAAAATTAAATGTCCAGAAAAGTATTTTAGCACAAGAAAAATAATTATAGCAAAGCCTACTGTATCATATTTGATGTGTGTGAACTTCTAAGGCTTCTAAATGATCAGCATGATCAAAACTATATTACAGGTGCATCTCAATAAATCAGAATGTCGTGGAAAAGTTCATTTATTTCAGTAATTCAACTCAAATTGTGAAACTCGTGTATTTAAATAAATTCAATGCACACAGACTGAAGTAGTTTAAGTCTTTGGTTCTTTTAATTGTGATGATTTTGGCTCACATTTAACAAAAACCCGGGCAGTGTGGAAAATGAAATAAGCATCTTTAAAAAGCTGGTCAGCAGAAGTAAGCATGAGGTGCTCCAAAATTTCTTGGTAAACGGGTGCAGTGACGTTGGTTTTCAAAAAACACAATGGACCAACACCAGCAGATGACATTGCACCCCAAATCATCACAGACTGTGGAAACGTAACACTGGACTTCAAGCAACTTGGGCTATGAGCTTCTCCACCCTTCCTCCAGACTCTAGGACCTTGGTTTCCAAATGAAATACAAAACTTGCTCTCATCTGAAAAGAGGACTTTGGACCACTGGGCAACAGTCCAGTTCTTCTTCTTCTTAGCCCAGGTAAGATGTCTCTGACAACAACTGTAGCCAAATTCCTCGACACGTCTGTGTGTGGTGCTCTTGATGCTTGACCCCAGCCTCAGTCCATTCATTGTGAAGTTCACCCAAATTCTTGAATCGATTTTGCTTGACAATCCTCATAAGACTGCGGTTCTCTCGGTTGGTTGTGCATCTTTTTCTTCCACACTTTTTCCTTCCACTCAACTTTCTGTTAACATGCTTGGATACAGCACTCTGTGAACAGCCAGCTTCATTGGCAATGAATGTTTGTGGCTTACCCTCCTTGTGAAGGGTGTCAATGATTGTCTTCTGGACAACTGTCAGATCAGCAGTCTTCCCCATGATTGTGTCGCCTAGTGAACCAAACTGAGAGACCATTTTGAAGGCTCAGGAAACCGTTGCAGGTGTTTTGAGTTGATTAGCTGATTGGCATGTCACCATATTCTAATTTGATGGATTTGTATTAAATGTGAGCCAAACTCATCACAATTAAAAGAACCAAAGACTTCAGTCTGTGTGCATTGAATTTATTTAATACACAAGTTTCACAATTTGAGTTGAATTACTGAAATAAATGAACTTTTCCACAACATTCTAATTTATTGAGATGCACCTGTAATATACAGGCAATTAAAGAGTGTTGGATCAAATCCAATACAATACAAAAATCACATTATACAAAGGACTGTGTCTAAATAAATAAAAGACAAACCTTATTTTCTTTGTATCTGCTGAGGTCTGCAATACAGTACTCCTTGAAGAGCTTATCGTAGTATTTCTTGGCAAGCTCTTTCTCCCTAAACATTCCAGAAGCTTTATTTTAGGGTGACTGTGCAGAGATCACAAACCATATTCAAGATTATAATGAACCCCAAACAGAGAAAAGCAGACATTACCACGTCATACCCTCCTCATCCTCCTCTCTCCACAGGAAACGGTGGTTCTCTCTCACCACATCCAGATCTGTCTTGTCTTTAGACCTGTGTGTGGAAGCACAACGTCCCAATCAACCTCGATCAAAGCAGCCTAAACGGTGTCATGTCTGCACTAGTCAACTTTATACATCAAAGGTTTAATATCAGAGCAGCTGTGACATTATAGACAGTGTTTCTATAGAATATAGACAAAGTAAACTGCTCACATGGATCGTCTGAACTCCTCAATCTTTCCTCCATAGTACAGAATGTAGTCGCCGACAAACTTCTTGTGACGGTCAAACTTATGAAATGCTGTTAAGGAATGCTTTGAAAAATAATTTATGATTCATTTACAATGGTCAAAATTCCCTAAAAATACACTATCAACACTCATAGTATATAACATCTCAAGAGTTCAAATGATAGCATGCAAATTGAACTGTTATGAAATACAAGAAGTGCCACTGTCACAATAGATGTTGGAAAAGTCCCATTGACAGGATACAGCGTTCATTGATATCAGGTGTTGCCGTCGATTTCTGGCTTCCTCTCTATCAGGAAAAAAAGTATTATTTTAGTACACACACACATACTGGACTGCATGGACTTTGCTATTTTTGATGGATGTGATCTGTACCTGTCCCATTCATGGGCAGCAACGTTTTTATGGGCCACCTTGGTGTGTTTTTCTTTCTGGAATGGCTTCTGTAACAGCTCGTCTTTATCTGCCCTAAAACCAAATACATGCAAGAGGACCAGTACTTAAAGTGAAAGCATCATCAGTTTACACTAATTGCATTCTTTCTAATTAAATGCTGTTATTTTGCTTTAAAATTCATTTCTTTAACAGATCAAAAATCCTTCCATTTCCTAGATTGTTATTCACTCTCAGGCCATCCAAAATGTAGATGCATTTATTATTCCAGTGAATGGGTGCCGTCAGAATGAGAGTCCAAACAGCTGATAAAAACATCACAATGATCCACAAGTAATCCACACCTCCAGACCATCAATTAACATCTTGTGAAGCAAATGTGCATGTTTGTAATAAACAAACTCTGTGTTTTAACTTAATCCAGCGGTTCTCAATTCCAGTCCTCGCGCCCCCCCGCTCTGCATATTTGGTATGTTACTCCTCCTTCAGATGTTTGTTCTATTGACGTAAGTGCCCCTGCAGTGGACATCACAGGATATTCCTCCATGATTACAGTTGAAGCGAACGTATATGTTCCATTCAAAGTGCATTGAAGTGTGCAAGACGTGAATTAAAATGTTATATATTTACAGACGTATATAATGTCACACGTCCGTGCGTGAAGACGCGTTGCGTGGCGCAAATCCATGAATGAATGTTCAGAAATAAAAGTAAACTTCAGCGGATTTCCCTGCTCAGGGAGTAGGGAGCAATGGACCCTGTGTAGGGAGCAATAGACCCTGTGTGTAGGGAGCAATGGAACCTGTGTGAGCATGTCAATGGACACAGTTCATGCACGAGCGCACTTCTAACAAGCTGATTATCTGAATCAGGTGTGTTAACAAAGACATACAAAATATGCAGAGCGGGGCGCGAGGACTGGAATTGAGAACCTCTGACTTAAACTGTCACTTCTAGCTAAAATATGAGACCATAATTCATATTAACACTTCTTAGTTTTCTTCTTTTGTTGTTTTTCATTGCCCCCCTCCTTGTTTTCATGTTAAAAGATGTAACTTCAATATTGTTGTATTACTGTTAAATATTGTTACATCTCAATAAACAGACTGTTTAAAAAACAAAAACTCCATCCTCTGTTGTTCTCTCACAGCTAAACCCATCAACATATTTGTTTAGAGCTGTTTTTGCTTGTATACAGTGCATGATCAGAGCAGATTTCTCTCCTGAATCAGACGAGATGACTTTTACACTGGAAATGAATAGAGGACTCGTAAGAAATATAAACATTTTTTAATGATGGATTTGTTTCTTATAAAAATGCAGCTTTTCACCTCACAATATGTTAACTCATGGACTGGTGATTACTTGTGAATTGTTGTGATGTTTTAGACTCTCATTCTGACGGCACCCATTCACTGCAGAGGATCCATTGCTGAGCAAGTGATGTAATACTGAATGAATTCCTCCAAATCTGTTCTGATGAAGAAACAAATGAATCTACATCTTTTTTTAAGTTATATTAATGGGTTTAATGTGAGAGAACAGTGGAGAGCTGAGAGGCGAGCGGGATTGGCAAAAACCTCGCGGCGGGAATCAAACTCGGGTCACCGTGAGTGCAGTTGCACTATATGTCTACACACTAACCACACGGCTATCGGTGCCGACCAAACTTAAATGGCCCGGACAGAAATTTTTCATTTTTAGGTGCAACTTTAATGTGGAAACTGGTTCTGTTTTGACTACATGCCAGATAATATTGTATGACTATATCCCCAATAATATGATACCAAAACCATTATTTTTGTTAGTGATGTAAAACAAACTCTCACCTATTCTCACAATTTTTGGACTGCCCTCCAGCACCATCATCATCACTGAAATCAGAGTCATACCCTCCACCTCCATGGACCTAAACAGAACCCAACACAGCATTAACAGAACACAGGTAACAGGAAATGCACCGAATCACCATCAGCAGTGTGCAGTTACTGTATATTTTGGTATTAAGCACGAATGTCAGCTCTATTATTTCCTGGCAGGTGATATAATAAGCAAGTTCAGGGAAAAGTGAAGGTGAGGTGAGCAGCTGACCACAGCAAAGAGGGAAAGGACTTTGTCATCTTTATGAGCGATACTGAGTCAGCTGCCACGACAGCACGGGAAATACAACACCCAGCGTCAATGTGCAGGTCAGTTCTCACACGGACTACTGAGCTTCAGACTGTAGGACAACAGCAACTAGACCCATCAAATAAACATTTCATCTAATACATCGAAAGTCTAAAACGATTCTCGGTGAGCTTAAATTACACTAAAAGGTCATATACTAATTATTACACAGTTAGATAAGTACACTATATAATGCAGTAACCCGGATATAAAGCTCAAAGTGCCATATTTCATATGTGAATCTTAAGGCCTCTAAATTATCGACATGATATATATTATCAAATGATATACAGTCAAACCAAAAATGATTTATTTTATTCGCTATAGTTGAGAAAGTGGTAATAGAATATGACAATAACTCAGAGTGAAACCGTGTCAGGATAAATTCATCTTGATAATGTCAGATAACTGATAGAAAGGTATGAAATGAATTAGTTTGAATAGCTGTCAGCTGTTTAATTGAAGCACACAATTAAATAATACCAATTTAGATCAACCAATTGACCAAGCGGTGGTTAATTTGATTCAGTTTGTGATGTGAAAAGGTCGCGTTAGCAATTAAAGAAGAATACTTAAGTAAAACATGGTCAGGACGAGTGTCTGAGAATCTTTGGTTATTAAATGTCACAGTTTACCTTTAAATGAACTAGTGTCCTGCCCCCACAAGTAAAAATATATCAACAATTACAGCTGGTGTCTGAATAATTCTGGTTTGACTGTAACGTTATACATTTATAAAAATCATGCTGAAATGTGAGTAACAAATATAATCCATCACGCTTTTGAGAAACGTTTATTTGGTCATCTCTCAATCGTCTTAATACGCCATTGCATTATTTGTTTTGCCCCAACAATAAAAACAACAAAGCCTTTATCAATAAGGAAAATTAAATATAATTTTGGTAAGAAATAATATTGAGAAACGCAAAGTGACAACTGATATTCATATGCCTGCTTTAACGTATAATTATAAAGATCTCGTTGATTTACATTACAAGCAGAATTACATCTTACTTTTGTCCATATTAAGCATCAAATATCATAGTTTTTGATACACTCTCACTACATCATACTGCATCATAAAAGCCCGATTATTTCATATGTCAGGCTTTACAGGGTTAATAGCTCAAATGAAGAAATATGTTTTAATCAAGGTAACAAGTTAAGTTCAACACTTATTATTGTTATATTACACAATCTACATGTTGAAGTACGAGCAGTGAAAAATGATCTATGTGCGATAGGAGAAATATAACGTTACTGTTCACTTTCAAGTGTTGCATGACAAGCAGCCGCAGCATTACAGTACAAACGATTAAATCAAAACTTCATTATTGTGCATAACCTGGGATTCATAACTACCTTAACAAGGTCTAGAGCAGTTTGATCCATGCCGCTCATCTGTGTTTACATACCGCTGAGCCCTGAGCCTGCCTCAGACGGGCGCGAAGTGATGACGTAAACATCACGTGGCAAAACAAAGGCAGCCCCGTCCCCTCATTTGCATAATGTCTGGCTACCTTGTGCTGCTTTTAATGGGAACTGTTATTAATTCTATTGTCTCAGTTTGAGTGAATGTCTTATTACAGCACATTCGAAGGAACTCTTATTTACATACTTTACATATAAAATAAGAGATCTTAATGTGAATGTTACAGATAAAGTGGCACATAGCCAGCACTTGGCTGTGATTTAGTTGCCAGTGTTCTTTGTTTCAAACAGACTTTATTGTTCGCATCATAACTCACACTTGTTTTCGTCGGAAAGTTGATCAAGACTCAGTGACAGGAAATTGTAGGGTAAGGGGGCGAAGTGCCATTTTCTCAAAAATAGAACAACTGGTCTTTTATTCGGGAAAAATGCTAAAAATGAAAGCAGTGAAAGAGATGCAGTGATCTGGACAGACTCTTTACTGTTCTCTGTGTGATAAATACATACCAAGCAACATCATTATGGGCTTCTTACAAAGACATGAAAGGAAAATCATTGCGTAAAATTGTGTGAATGATAATAATGATGATGATTATTATTTATTATTGTTGTTGTGGTATTGCTCAGGCCATATGACGGTCAAGTGCATTAACTAACAATAAGCAATACGTTTGTTACAGTAGTTATTAATCTTTGTTAATGTTAGTAAATACAAATGCGTTAGATGTGTTTTTATTAACTAATGTAGACCTTATTGTAAATTATTAACTTTACAATATATGTTATATAAACAATATGTAATAGGCCTACAATTAATGCATAATAATCTAGAATATATTTTAATTTATAATGTGCATAAAAGAATAACAGCCTACTATAGAAAACTATGAAAGCATATAGCATCATTATTTCTTTGATTGCTTGAGGGGCGCAGGTGCATCTCTCTAACGCCTCATGAATATTCTCACCATCACTTATTCATGCTTTGGTTCATGCGCTATGATGCGCGTTCACGCTCATAACACCATTGGATAGCAGCGGGTACATCATGATGCAAAAGAGGGATTCTCCCAGGATCTGAAGGAATGGTTTAACGCTTTACCCCGCGTCGCCAAGGAACACATCTTGGTCCGATACTTTTGTTGTTGTTGTTGTTGTTTTGTTAACTTTTTCTCGGTTGTTTAGACAAAAAGAAATTGGTTTAATATAAAAATCTGCGTGACACTAAGGAAAAGCCCGCTGGATATTTTGATTGTAGCAGAACGAATCGTTTGGATGAGCGCCTGACACACTGAGACAGAGACATTCATCACACGGACACAACTGAAGAGAGCAGCAGACCAGCGAGAACACCACAGCAGAATGAGACGTGCAAACAGGAGCAGAAGAGGATACACTGTCCTGCTCTGGCTCGCCACACTACTGCTGTTAGTGGAGAGCAGAAGAGGCAAACAGCCCAGATGCCCCTCTGGATGCACATGCACCAAAGATAACGCCTTGTGTGATAACGTGCGATCTGTGCCACACAGCTTCCCTCCCGATGTCGTCTCACTGTAAGTGTCCTGTTTACACCTCACGAGTGCGGATTAATATAACAGTGCAATGCAGACATAAAGAATCGAATGTGTGAATCTCTGTTTCCATCTGAATTACACTGATTGCTCTCCTAACAGATCATTTGTGAAGTCTGGGTTCACTGAGATTGCAGGGGGAAGCTTTCTCCACACGCCATCCCTTCAGCTTCTGTGAGTTTCTGCTAGTGTTATGTGTGTTTTTTCTTTCTTTTTCTTTATCAGGATGGGGTGATCACCATGTTAAGTGGTCCAATGTTTGTTCTAAGCAACCACAGCCCGTCCCCCTTTAAAATGGCCAGTTTGAGGACATTCTTCAGCGTGTCTAATTTCTCAAAGCCTTTAAATTGGTGTGAATATTATGCAATGCAGCTGCTCTGTGAGGGACATGGCCCTGTCCTCGTGATGAACAAATAAGGAAATCTTTGCAGTTTTATAATGTCACACCGACACCCAATTTATAAAGACTGTAAGTAATGGGTTTCTATGCAAATGTGAACTCACACACGTACAAATGTAAATGTGACTTGAAGTATTACGCTAAATATGACCAGTCTTTTATCTTTTCTACCAAGTGTTTGGTCTGATTGTGCAATAACTTGTCATTGGCACACATGGAAATCATTTATAAGAAGATTACATGAAAATAGCAGTCTGGCTGGGTACATGCTATAGAAATAACTGTGTGGGATAGTCAGGGGTCTTTCAGCAATATAATTAAAAACAGAAAGAATGCTGATGTTATTTTGTCTGATTGCCATATCTGTGGCTGATTTAACTTCGGAAGTGAAAAATGTTTGGTGTCACAAATATTTTGTATTAAAATAAACATTGCTTAAAGGAATAGTTCACACAAAAATGTTCATTTGCTTGACATTTACTCCCAAGCCATCCAAGATATAGATGAGTTTGTTTCTTTATTGGAACAGATATGGAGAAATGTAGCACTCCATCACTTGCTCACCAATGGATCCTCTGCAGTGAATGGGTGCCGTCAGAATGAGAGTCCAAACAGCTGATAAAAACATCACAATACTCCACAAGTAATCCACACAACTCCAGTCCATCAGCAGATGTCTTGTGAAAGGAAAAGCAGCATGTTTGTATGAAACAAATCCATTATCGAGATGTTTTATCTTTAAACTGGCACTAATGGCCAAAATAAGAGTCCATAATCCATAACACTTCCTCTGGTGATAAAGCCCATCCCCTGTTATCCTCTCACATCAAAACCCACCCACATATTTGTTTAGAACTGTTCTTTATTTAGACTGTTTTCTTGTAAACAGTTCTGGATTTGTTTACATCTCTCTCCTGATTTCACTGGAGAAAGCACTATCATGCATATAGGACTCGTATAATGTCTTCATGATGGATTCGTTTCTTACAAACATGCAGTTGATGGACTGGAGTGGTGTGAATTACTTGTGGATTATTGTAATGTTTTTATCAGCTGGTTGGACTCTCATGCTGACGGCACCCATTCACTGCATTGGTGAACAAGTGATGTAATGCCAAATTTCTCTAAATCTGTTCCAATGAAAAAACTCTTCTCCATCTTGGATGACCTGAGGGTGAGCACATTTTCATAAAATAGTTTTTGGGTGAACTATTCCTTTAATATGTAGAGAAACAAACTTTGTAACTGCTGAAACTGTTTTGTTTTTTCCACGACTTCTTAGATTGTTTTCAGGCAACTCTTTCGACTTCATAGACGAAGATGCTTTCCAAGGCCTGCCACTTCTGGAATATCTGTGAGTTTGATTTTCTATGTTTGAAACCATCATCATTCAGTCTTTTTAGATTACCACTCAGTTGAAACATAAATGCAACACTCTATTGCAGATTTATTGAAAACAACAAAATTGAGTCGATTTCACCCCATGCCTTTAGAGGTTTGAAATCTCTCATTCACCTGTGAGTATAAAATACAAATACATTTGAATAATATTTTAATTAATTTTGAATTGTATATATATATTAGTATGTAATTTCTTGTTAATGATAGTAGATGAAAATGTTAATGCTCATGTTTATTATCAACTGATGTTAACATACAAATTCTGTATTAGTAAATGTTGAGATTAACATTAACTAAGATTGTTCTAAGTATTGTTCTTTATTAGTTCATGTTAACGAATGTAGCCAACTAATGTTAATAATAAAAATCTTATTGTAAAGTGTTACCTTAAATCGTTTTTTGTTTGTAGGAGTCTTGCCTACAATAATCTTGAGACGCTGCCCAAAGATATTTTCAAAGGAATGGATGCCTTAACAAAAGTGTATGTATTTTACAGTACAAGCCCAACTTTCTTGTTATATACAAGAACAATAGATTGAAATATAATCTGTAAATTCACTGAGCAGGGATCTCAGAGGAAACATGTTCAGTTGTGACTGTAAGTTGAA
This sequence comes from Gymnocypris eckloni scoliostomus, assembly GCA_027564155.1. Classification (NCBI taxonomy): domain Eukaryota; kingdom Metazoa; phylum Chordata; class Actinopteri; order Cypriniformes; family Cyprinidae; genus Gymnocypris; species Gymnocypris eckloni. The sequence continues at coordinate 6,819,549 of CM050430.1, read as the reverse complement.
GTGGCTGGTGGAATGGATGTACAGCACGAATGCAACAGTGGATCAGTTATACTGCATCGGGCCTCCACCCTATCAAGGGAAGAAGATAAATGACCTGGTGCCTCAGTCCTTTGACTGCATTACAGCAGGTAATAGTGCACTAGACTCTCCTGAGCGCAACAGATTCTGACTTTGAAATAAGCTGATCCTACATGCCTGCGGAAATGCTTAGAAATGCATTATGCATGAATTAAAGCAATCCAGCAATTCACACAACATTCATCGTTTATGTTCAGATTTCAAATGTGTAAAAACTTTTAATATAAACTCTGGAAGATATTTATGGATTTATGGAAATATGTAAGAAAGGTTTGAAACATGACTTGGCCATCAAATCTTATAAAAAATGAATCTTTGTTTGTGTGATGCAGAGTTTGCTTTAAAGAAAACCCTTGCATTTGAGTCCATATCTGTGGAGGCCTTTACGTTTGGGAATGACCAGTATGTCGTACACGCCCAGCCTTTTTCTGGAAAATGCAGCTTTATGGAATGGGACCACGTCAACATGGAGTTCAGAGCTTATGACACCATAGAGAGTGAGCATCATACATCACAGAGTGCTCTGGTCCGAATCCCTCAATTGCAGAGCCAGAAAAACTGGTTAAAAAGGTACATTTAATGCAAAGACTGATTGACTGAATTGATTTTTAATTATATTTCTGTGGTTGTCATTACAGGCACTTCCACGGTAGTGTGCAAGCCAATGGTCATCGATAACCACCTCTTCATCGTAGTCGCCCAACTTTTTAGTGGCTCTCATATCTACAAAATGGACACCTCTGCTAACAAATTCATCAAAATCCAGGACATCGACATCCTGAAAATCAGAAAACCCAACGACATTGAGATGTTCCGCGTGGACGGCGAGTTCTTCTTCGTGATAGCAGACAGCTCGAAGGCCGGCTCCACCACGGTGTACAAGTGGAACGGCAACGGCTTCTACTCTCACCAGTCTCTCCATCCATGGTACCGTGACACTGACGTGGAGTATCTGGATCGCGGGCAAACCCCACCTTATTTTGTCTAGCAGCTCGCAGCGGCCCGTTATCTACCAGTGGAACAGAAGCCAGAAGCAGTTCGACAGACGGACGGACATTCCAGAGATGGAGGACGTCTACGCCGTCAAGCACTTCAAGGTGAAGGGGGAGCTGTTTGTCTGTCTGACGCGCTTCATCGGTGACTCCAAGGTGATGAAGTGGGACGGATCCATGTTCACAGAAATACAGACAATGCCCTCGAGGGGATCCATGGTCTTCCAGCCCGTCTCCATCGGCAACTGGCAGTACGCCATCCTAGGCAGCGACTACTCGCTAACCCAAATCTATCAGTGGGACACCAAGAAGGGCCAGTTTGTCCACTTCCAGGAGCTCAACATCCAGGCGCCCAGAGCATTCTCCCTGGTGTCCATTGACAACCGAGAGTTCCTGCTGGCGTCCAGCTTTAAAGGGAAGACTCAGATCTACGAGCACTTAATGATCGACCTAAGCAGTTAGGGTGCCGAGAAATGCAGAGAACCAGACCCTGACACAGACGAGCCTATTGTGAAGCTACATGCATGATATAGCCTAGCTCTAATAATAATAATTCCAGATGAATGCCTCTCTAGAAACGACCTTTGTGTTTTTTCTCTGTTGTCACCATCTGTTCTGCCCTTTTCATTTTTCCAGTTTTTGTCCCTCTCAACAAAAGCTGTTGTTAACATATTCTCATTCTTGCCATGTGGTCACTAAAGAGGTATAATAAGAAAACAAAGGTCAAATCAGTTAACTGTTAACGTAATAACAATCTGCCAAATAAACTGTTTACATTTTTACAGTGATGTAAAAAGCCATTTTTTACTTTTTTACCAGTTTAACCAGATTGGGTGTGATAGATGTGAAGCTTGTTTTGACTGAGTTTCTTTTAATAATCAGATTGAAATAAACTTAGACTTAGATTTAAGTAATTGAGGTAAAGTAAATGTGTGAAGGAAGGTTAGTTGTTTACTGGTAGGCTACTTGTTTTTGTTAGAACTAATAAAACCAAAAACAAATATGAGCCTGCTTTGTTGTGGTGCATGGATTTAACGTGAAAGTGTGAGTCTAATGCTATCGTTCCTCTTATCAGAAGTCAGAAAGAGCTTTAGTATGTTTACACACATAGGAATCTGACTTGACGATAGGAGCTTCCAGTGTAGAAGAAAGCACCCGGATTTGATTTTATGTACAAATCAAACGAAAGAAACCAAAACAACTTTCCTAAATGCTTCGTTTTCATTTAGCCAAATGTTATTTGTGAAGTTTGAACTAAACGCCAAGACTCAAGAGGATATGTCATGACATCCATACAAGTAGAAGCGTGTGATTGTTTATTCTCTGGATTCAAACGCTGTGAAACGTCATTGTCGTCCAACCGCTCTTCGAACGCATTTTGTCTTCCTCTAGCGGCAGAGGAACGCAACCTCCTCTTTCTTTGGACAAGGTTAATTATTTAACTTGTTGCTCGGTACCATTTCTACCCGAAGGCAGCCGTGTGTGAAGACGCGTGGTCCAGGTATGCCAAGCAGCCGTTGTCCTCTGTCATGGGTGATATTAGGAAGCGCAATGGCTCTGTGAGTAATAATGACACAGATTTATCTGTTGTCCCTTATAGAGTGGACGACATCAGGGTGCTTTGTCATAAAGTTGACGATGGGGACGTTGGGGAGGAAATTGAGTTTCAAACTCGATCAGAAGTGCCAGTGGATACGGATGCTGACGCAGAAGACGCGTTTTACCGGGTTTGTTTGCCGGTGTGCTGTAAGAGAAACGACCCTGACCGCGATGAGGATGATGATGATGGTGGTGAGGAGGACACGGGGGCAAACACAGTTCAAAAAGGTAAACTGAGCTTAACTCTAACTCTCGTATACGATCGGAAGATATCATAGTAAAGACCTATGGATCCTGAGTTTGATCTCCGATCGATTTATTTCAGTTGTTTGTATTTCTACACCTGTGTGACCTCTATAACACTTTCAGTGTTACGTTCACCATAGTATCCATGGGTAATGCACTTTAAATACTACTGTATAACTATTGATACTACTATAATAAATCTACGACAATTTGGTATTATAGCGACCTGACATAAAATAATGAAATAAATATAAAACATGTAAACCAAGACTTTAATCTTTTCTTAAACTGTTAAACAAGTAAGCCATGATTAATTAGTTGTTACCATGGTTTAACTAAGGGATGTAAGGGATGACAGGGTTGCCATTTAAACTTTAAGAGTGTATTCTATAAAAGCTGCCGAGAACAGTTATTAGGCTGCATTGAATCAAACCTGTTACATACGTGGTAAGCATAGTTTATTTTTAAAATTCCATCAATACTATTGTAAATCTATTATTACCTGTAATAAATGGCAAGGTTACCATGGTAAATGTAGTATAAAAGCCAACAAGAACAGTAGCAAACCCCTTACATACAGTTACCATGGTTTCCTCTTTTAAGTACAACAGTAACTATAGTTATTGATACAACTACAATAAAGCTGTGGGAATTGGTATTAAAAACCTACCATTAATGATTTGACATGACTGCAGATTTGTATCAACACACTTTCAACCTGGTAACCCTTGTATCTTTTGTTTGAAGAGTACCGTAGATATTACAGTAAATCTGTGGTAACTTTGTATTAGCCATATGCCATAAGAAATGAAACATAAGTAAATCAGATATTACCAACACAACATATTTCAGATCGTTTTTTATAACTCTTTGAATGTGATCGCTTATCAATGTATCACTATTTTACGGTAACTAAAGATTATTTACTGTAGTGTCTTTGGGGTAAAAGACAGAGTTACAATGGTAACTTCTTTTTATAAAAGCTGACAGAACAGTTATATTGTATCAAGTCCCTTACACACAGTAACCATTGTTTCCTCTTTTAAAATATACCAAGGTTACTTATAGCCACCTGTCAACCAAAAATAACGTTGTTGCAGTTATTATTTCTACAGGTCACATCCACTTTTCAGTAGTCTTGGTTTTGGAAATTGAAGAAGTCTGTCTTTAGAGGTTTAGAAGTTCAGTCTTTTAAAATCAGTTTCCCGATTGAGAAGCGAATGGGATTTTTATTTCCGGAAACCAACTGTAGTCTGTAACACTCTGTTGTAGAAAACTGTGCTTACCATAGCAATTCATTTTTTGTCATTTTTCACTCTATATTTTTAAATGAGATTTGTATCCCCAGGCAAGTACATTATTAAAAACACTATAGAAGATTGTTACAGGGATGGTGTCCAATTGTATTAACATGATCCTTTTATATAGTGTACATGATACTAAATGATTGCCACATTCAAGCATCATGTACTTGGTGTTTCCATTGTATTTATTAAGTATTTTATCTTATCTCTTACAAAATGGAAATAGCAGATGACATATTTTCACAGGGAGAGGTAAACCAGAAGTTCATAACGAACAGTACTGGCTTTGTGGGAATTGCTAAGTGTGAATCACACCAGGAAACAGTGTGTTTTATGTCCACAATGTTCTCTCTAAACAGTCAGGTGAAGTTGTTTGTTTAACTCAAACCTATATTGTTGGGTATGTGTTATGTTCCAGGGCCCATGATCTATGTGTGAGGCCAGGTCCTCAACAGACATTTGATACAATTTGGCGTTTGTCTAATGTTGGCAACCACACAACCTGATTGAACATGAGCCCAGCTCACCGACAGGTAGTAAAGTTGTGTAATCCTTGCCGTCACATTTAATATCACTAATAACACACACGAGTGTGTTGAGATTCATGCTGTTTTGCTCCCTCCATCTCATTCCACACAAGATCAAAATTCAGTTCACACCCCACAAAGCCAGATCATGCTGTGTACTCCTCATATCTCATTTCCATCATGTGTGCAAACGCTTTGGTTTTTCCTTCTTTCAGTCATCTTAACAACAACAAAAAACTGTTGAAAATTAACATTCTTTCATGTAAAATGTTATCTTAAAATTACAACTATAAAAACATTTTATTTATAAAAAGCATCATCAGCAACACTGATATTAACAAGCACAATAATGTCTAATGTTTTCAAATGGAGAAAATAAAGGACAGAAGTCATATCAACTTCATTTTAAACTACAGTTTTAGGTTTATAAGCTGTTTAATAGACTAAAGAGTGAAGAATAATTCACTGGATAATATTCTCTGGAATATTGAAATAAACTATAACAAACAAAACATTGTATTTTATTGCATTTCTTAACTGGTATGTTATAACAGAATTATTAAAATATTTTTGTCATTCTAGATTATGAAAACTGCTGACAGTTCGATTTATCTATTTACACAGAACTATACTCAAACTGCGATCGCTTGCGGAGATAATAAATAATTAATTTCGATAGAGATGTTTATTGGTGAAATAAGGGTTCTATAGTAAATGTTAATATAATTTAGTGTGTTTCAAACAAGTGAATCTTGTATAAAGTTACATGCGGTGGTCGTGCTGGAGCTTCTCCTGAGTGAACAGTGCCCACTGCTCCAGGTGTGTGTGTGTGTGTGTGTCCACTGCTCCAAGTGTGTGTGTGTACACTGCTCCAGGTGTGTGTGTGTGTGTGTGTGGTAAACCGATATATCGGTCGATCTCTAATTTGTATAACCGCAGTTTTACTACAAATACCATGGTTAAACTATGGTTAGTGTAGCAAAACCATGGTTCATTTGTGGTTACGATGGTTTATCAATAGTAACCATGGTTAATTTCCATAAGAGTTGTGGAAAAATCAATTTAACATTTAGTACAGTTTTATACAGTATAAAAAACATTAAAAAAATGTCTCTTGAACATTATTTAAATTCGTAATAATACATTTTCCCACCATTGGAGCAATTTAAGCTCGAAGTGCCTAAATGCAAAGGATATTGTTGTGAATTTTGCTGTCAGTAAAAAAAAATAAAAAATTGAAGGTTTGAAAGAACTTACAGAAATTCAATTTCAATTTCAAAATACAGAAAATAAATTCACTCTCAGATAAGGCTGTGCAATTACTCGAATGTGATTCTCATGCGCATCTCGTCAGTAAAGCCGGTTCCGTGATTGGCGGTAAATCTCCATCACCTGTTTTCAAATGGAGCGCCAGGTAATCAGTGAGAATCACATTCGAGTAATTGCACAGCCCTACACACAAGAATTGAAAAGGAACAAGTTCTTCAAATTTGAATTTTGCTCAGCCTTGGTCACAAGGATAATTTACTTGAACTGTCAGCATTTAGTTGCTTTTCTCAGCAAATATTTATATATGTAGTCAAAACTAATAATTAAGCAGCATACCGTCTGATTTATGTGTAATTGACTAACAGGTGTGATGTTAAGCTGTTTTGTTATATTCATCCACAGAAAAGAAACCAGCATGTGCATGGCTGGGCCTCCTGTACACCTTGTTAGCATCCGTCTTCTTCTCTGCTGCAGCTCTTCTTGTGAAGAAAATCGAGGGGATACACGTCATCGAAATCAGTGCAATTCGGTGCTTCTTCCAGATGCTGTTTGTCATGCCAGCTATGATATATTACAAGTACGAATCTATCATATTAGCATAAATCTATGAGATATTACATGTGTAATTCTGATCTATTACAATAATCTATGAAACAAGTATGAATCTGTTATTATGACACAAGTATGAATCTATAATACAAGTAAGAATCTGATATATTACAATTAAGTATTTATAATAGAAGTTTGAATGTATAATACAAGTACGAATCTGGTAAATTATTAGTAAGAATATATAATACAAGTAAGACTAAAGATGCATTACATGGAAGAATATATAATACAAGTATGAATTTAGAATACAAGTCTTAATCTGATATATTACAAGTTTGAATATATAATACAAGTATGAATTTAGAATACAAGTATTCATCTGATATATTACAAGTTTGAATGTATAATACAAGTATGAATCTGTTATATTACAAGTAAGAATCTATAGTAGAAGTATGAATGTATAATACAATTATGAATCTAATAAATTAAATAAAGACAATGGAGGTATGATAGTATAAAACAAATAGAAGGGTCAATGACGGGACACCTACATTTTCTGTCCGCATAAAAAATATGTCATATAAAATAATAAATACCCACATATGTACCAACTTAAATTTTTCAAAAAACATTAGTTATCTGTAATTATTCTGTTATTCAGTGTCAAAGCATCATGTGGTGCGACCGTCCGGCCATAACTGTTGTTTTGGAAACATCTTTAGAAATTACCCTAAATTTATTGATTAATTTTCTGCACTATTTGGCATGTTTTCCAATGTGTTTTGTGGTAATCCTATATAAAATTGCAAAGCATTTGTATTATATTTCCATCATAATATTCAAACAAACTTTGTCCTTTAATCTCCATTTTATGAAATATAATGTGGTGCGAGTTGTGCAACCATCAAGAAACTTCCATTTTGGTACTTTTATGTTGAAATCCATTCAACGATAGGACGTTGTATCATATAATAATTTGCCAAGGACCCATAGAAGCATCAAGCAGGTTTGTAACCCTCTTTCAAATTTGGAAAAATATTACCTTTTTAATGGTTGTTATGTAGTTCACCACATTTGAATATCATGTGGTATGACCTCATAAAAACAACGAATATTAAGTTATTTCTACAATAATTAATTTTTATTATAAATTTCAGTGACCTTTCATGGGAAGCTAGCTTGTTTTTTTAGGTTGCTAATTCTGTGCTGAATTTGAAAATATCATGTGGTGTGACCAAATATCATGTGGTGCGACCACTGTAGAGTGTTTTCCATTATAGATACATGTCCCAGATTCACAGTTTTTGTGCTTTTATATTCAATTAATGGTTTATATACACAAAAGACTTTATTTTAATATAATTTGGAATATATTTTTTATGCATTTCAGGTCATTTCAAGCGTTTTATGTGTAATCTTTGTACAATATAAGAAAATGCAAAAAATAGGAATTTGGAGCATCTAATTTTAGTTTGTTAATTATGCATTTATCAGTAATGTATTATATATTTATTAATAACTGTTTTAATCTATTTTACCAGATTCCACTGCCAAGCAAAGTAAAATAAACGCTCACCATAGGCAGCATTGTTCATTTTAAGCATTGTTCATTTTGACCCTGCAGTCAAGCACAAACTCCAGATGTAATTTTCTGCTGTAAGAAAGATGTTTATGATTTCATCTCAGAACCTGAGCCAGCAACTCTACATTGACCCTTAGCAAAGAGGTCTTTAGTTACTGTTGCTACGTCAGACAAACCATCCGACAAACCATGGCACTTTTATGCCACACATTATGTGTATAATACAAGTAAGACTAATATAAAGCTGATGAATTACATGGAAGGATATATAATACAAGTATGAATTTAGAATACAGATCTTAATCTGATATATTGCAAGTTTGAATGTATAATACAAGTATGAATCTAATAAATTAAATAAAGACATAATAGAGGTATTATAGTATAAAACAAATAGAAGGGTCAATGACACCTAAATTTTCTGTCCGATTGCATTTGGTTTAAATGCATTAAAAAAGATGTCATATAAAATAATAAATTAATCTCTTACTAGTTATAGCACAAAATAAACATGAATGAACATCAGAAGGTATCTTGTTTCAACTGTGAAAAGATGTCAATAAACACTATTTTTCAAGTTCAAGTCCACCAATGTTAATCTACTCTCCTGTCTGGTTTGTTTGTCGGACAAATATGGCAGATTTGGCATTATGATTGCTCAGATTGCCTGTTAATCAAACTCCTGGCGAAGGGTCAATTGAGCAGCCAAGGTTGGGCAAAGTTTAAAAATAACTGGGTCTAAAGAAATGATTGCAGTTAATGCCATATGCTGAACTTTTCAAACATGTTTCTTTAAATAGAGTTTTAATGATGTAAGGTCTTTGTGTCATTTGGAGCAACCACTCATCATGTGGTGCAACCAATAACAGCTATATTGAAATAAAATCAAAATATCTAATTTCTGTGACTGAAATAACTTATTGTTCTATTTTGCTTAAGTAAATGGTATTTAAAATATATTTTTTCAGTTTAAAAAATCTACAATTACAATACTACAATTAAGAAGGCAACTCTGAAATTATAGAACAAAAATATGAGATCATTACGTAGAAAAAACATTATTTTTATAAACACTTCAATTACTGAGAACATCTAAAAAAAAAAAACGTTAAGCATGTTAAGGAAATTATTTAATATTAATATAAATCATGGTCGCACATTACATTTTTTAAGGCTACGGCTGATTCATCTAGATGGAAAAAATATAAAAAATCACTTAATTAAAAAATGTCATATGAATTTATGTGTACACAACCTTCTTAATGTTTGAACAACTAGATATTATAATTTTTGTATTTAAAAAATTGCCTGTCAAAAATCATTATACGTCAATGACCTACTGTCTAATGACCTAATCTAATGTATTATAAGTAAAAATATATATAATACAAGTATGAATTTGTGAAACAAGTATGAATCTGATATATTACAAGTTTGAATGTATAATACAAGTCGAATCTGATATATTACAAGTTTGAATGTATAATACAAGTGCGAATCTGATATATTACAAGTTTGAATGTATAATACAAGTATGAATCTGATATATTACAAGTTTGAATGTATAATACAAGTATGAATCTGATATATTACAAGTTTGAATGTATAATACAAGTATGAATCTGATATATTACAAGTTTGAATTTAAAATACAGATATGAATCTGATATATTACAAAAAACTATCTTTTATGATACAAGTAAGACTATAATACAAGTATGGATCTGATATCTTACAGATAAGGCTTTATAAGACAAGTATGAATCTGATACATAAAAAAAATCCATAAAACAAGTATAAATCTGATACATTTTCAAGTAAGTATCAATCTATAATGCTACTTTTGAATATGTAATATATTACAAGTATCAATCTCTTCACTCTTTGGATTCAATATTAATTTGACTCCAGAATGTGGGAATAACCTACAACCTTTATTTTTCAGTACTGGCTTTTTGGGACCAAGAGATATGCGAGTCTACCTGTTCTTCAGAGGGTTCCTGGGCTCCAACGCCATGATCTTGTTGTATTATGCAGTTCAACAGATGCCCCTAGCGGATGCCACAGTTATAATGTTCAGTAATCCAGTCTTCACATCCTTGCTGGCTTGGATTTTCCTCAAGGAGAGGTGCACCATACTGGACGTCGTTTTTACCATGTTTACGTTCACCGGCGTCATACTGATAGCCAGACCTCCCTTCCTCTTTGGTGCAGAGCTGTCTGGGATCGAAGGAGACTACACCAATCACATCAAAGGCACGGTGGCTGCCTTCACAGGGGCGATCGGAGCGGCTTGCACTATGGTCATTCTGAGAAAGATAGGGAAAAGTGTTCATTACTACCTCTCTGTGTGGTACTATGCAGTCCTGGGACTCATTGAGTGTGTCATTGTTTTGTTCATCTTGGACGAATGGACCATTCCCTTCTGCGGCTGGGACCGGTGGATGCTCATGGCCATCGGGCTGCTCGGTATAGCCGGTCAGACGTTCCTCACCAAAGCCCTGCAGATTGAGAAAGCTGGACCTGTTGCACTGATGAGGACGATGGATGTGGTCCTGGCGTTCATCCTGCAGTTCCTATTCCTCAACCGCAAACCGACATGGTGGAGTCTGGGAGGAGCGCTGTGTGTGATTTGCAGCACTAGTGGGGTGGCCGTAAGGAAGTGGTATAACAGCACAAAAAATAAGAGCTGATTGCATATTATAGGGATTTGATATGTTTGCTACAAATAATTGCTGCATTAGATACCAAAGAAGCTGTGTTACTGTAATAATATATATCGAAAGTCTTACATTTCTTAGGTCTTTTTTCATTTTAGGACCTTACTGTATGCAGTATGTACAGTATATGACAGTATTTTCAGCGGTTTTGTAGTTTCTTAAAGTCAATATAATTTAGTGAAGACAACAGATATTTTTTAATCAAGATACTACAGTTGAGACAGTACTGTTTTATCATATAGAGAGTATAGTAGACAACACAGTAATAAACTGCTGGTCGGACCTGAGCTTGATGTGTGTAAAAATCACCAAAAATGTCAATTCCATCATTTACTCATGCCATTGCAAAGCAGTATGATTTGTTTCCACGGAACATACCATTTTTTTATTCTCAAAGTCACTTTTTTCTATACATTCCATATGCATGTATTCATGATGTATAATCTTTTGAAATCCATGCTAAATGACTGCAATGACAAATGGGAAAGAAACACCATAAAATGAGTACATATGGCACTAATACTATATTTCGAGTCACATGGTAGATTTGTATGACGACAATGACATTTTTAGCTCCATTTGTCATCATCCACTTGGCTTGAATGATGCCGAATGTCATTTGTTGTTGTATCCTATTCACTTTCATTGTATGGAAAAGAGCAGGGTGAGCATTCTGCCAAATATCTACAGTTTTTGGAACAACACAAGGATCAGTAAATGATGACAGGATTTTATTTTGGGGGGAAAACTATCCCTTTAAAACCCTTTGCACTTTGTTGTTGACAATGTACTGTAACTGATAATACTTTAAAAAGAAAACACAGGATCGACAGTGTGTCTGGTTTTGAATTATATGTTCTTAAATATGCAATCAGTAATATGTTCTGAACCTTGATGAACCACTTGAACTCTGCCCTTATGTACCTTAGACATACGCACAGGTTTGCTTTACAAATATTTGCCTTATATAGAACGAGTCACTCGTATTTATTTATCGGACATGTGTCTTGGACATCTTGTTACAAGAGGCCGTGACTATCAGTAATGCTGTTCTTCTGCAGTTCAGTCACTCTGAAATGGGTCTCTTCAGTTTGTTTTCCTTTACATTTATTTAATTTGATCATTTTATTTAAACCTGTTTGTGTAAACTGACCTAAAAGCACTTTACACTGACTTGTTGTGTCAGTTTATCTTTATTAAAAGCACTATTAACGGTTTACTGATACTACACCAGCAATTTATGGACATGCTGCCTTAAGTTTGACATTTCTGTTAATAATCCATTTATATAAGAGCAGATCCCTCTATTTTATTTATTGAATAAGATTGTCGATTTGAACAATGCCTGCTGTATATTTCACCTTGCAAATTTATATGACTTTTGAGCTTTAGTAGTTGAAATAAATGAAAGATTCCTACCTCGCTGAGTACAGTGTCTTATTTTCTGGAAGTACTAAGAAAGAATTTCAATTTGAAGGCTACAATGAATGGATCATGTGATTCTCACCTCTGCCAAGGGGTTAAGAAGATTATAGCTGCATTCTTGTGGATTTTCTGTTCTTTCTCTCATTATTTTGTGATTGTACACCTTAGACGGTATCATTTTAATCACATGCTTTGTGTATATACTTAATGATGCTCTGTTAAATGTTATACACGGCAGACAGCACAATTTAAAGGAATATTTCACCTAAAAATTAACAACCCATTTGGAGAAATAAAGCATTACATCACTAGCTCAACAATCACGGATCCTCTGCAGTGAATGGGTGCCGTCCAAACAGCTGATAAAAACATCACAATAATCCACACGACTCAGTCAATCAATGTATTGTGAAGTAAAAAGCAGTGTGTTTATAAGAAATAAATCCATCATTAAGGCATTGTAACTTTAATCGACTAATATTATCTGCTGTTTGGACTCTCATTATGACGGCACCCATTCGCTGGTGAGCAAGTGATTTAATGATGAATGTCTCCAAATCTGTTCTGATAAAAATAACTTACAACTTAACTTCTTGGATGGCCTGGGGTGAGTAAATGCTAAGCAAATGTAAAATGTTGGGTGAACTGTTCCTTTAATATTTAATTGTGGTGGTTTTCTATCCCTCATCCAAGGCTGTTTGCTTTCTAACAAGAACAAGCTGTTTTGCCCTCTATCCTCAAACAATGGCCCCAGACTGTTTGTAAGTAACACTAGACAAGAACAGCCTGTTCCAATGCAGTACGTTTAGATTGTGAAGAGATAACAGCAGCAGCTTTAATGATAGAGCAACACAGATTCAATAAGATTCGCTTTATGTATTCCCCAATTGTAAGTCGCTTTGGATAAAAGCATCTGCTAAATGACTAAATGTAAATAAACACACATGGAACACCTTCTAATGAAGGCTTTGGCTATTTCACTTACATCCTTTCCAAATCTCCTTTTGTTAAATATCAACCGTTGACAGAAGATACGGGAATCAGTTTGCTTTTTATAATTTTACACGCCTTTATAGATTACCTTGCCTAAGAAGTATTATTCATTCGGACTTTTATTGCATTTTTCCTCACTAATAATTGAACAATACCGGTGTAAATCTATGAAAAACTTGCTTTGGATTAAAGCGTCTGCTTTAGATGAATAAAAAAATATAAATGCAAACAAGCATAACAATCAGTTATTTTATAGGGTTTGGCCAAAATATGCCACATGCTTGCTATCGTTGTGCACCATTCAGAACTGAATTTAGAATTAAATATGCAGCAAACTAAAGATTGTAATTGGATTTACATTTCAATGAAGCAGGAATAAAATGCATTAAATTTCAAAGACAATACCTTTAAAATCTAAAATTTATATTCTTGCCAATTATGTTAAAAGCATATATTGCTCCTCCACGTTGTTCATTATAATATTTATTATTTTGTTCACTTTCATAATCATCATAGTAGATCATCAGTACACCGAAAAACAAATGATGTACAAAAAAAGTTACTCAGAAATTGCTAGCAAATCTAAAAAAGAATGACAAAGAATGGGAAGTAACACATTGCAATACAAATAAAATTAAAAATATTAAAATAGTATTTAATTGTAAAATGTACTCCAATATTGTTGTTTTATTGTTTTTTATTCACAGTATCGATTTTTTTTGTTGCAGTGTTTCACATTTTCTAATGTTTATTATATTTGTGTGCAGCTCAGTATATTAAGTGATTGATTTAAATGTGATGATGTCAACATGTTTTGTCAACAGTTTAATCTTAATCTATAATTAATTGAGAAAATACATTAGAATGTATCAGATGTTTTTATTTTGTCTAATTATTTACTTTATTCTAAGTATTTTATCATTGTATAAATTCTGTCCAACCCTGATGTTTGTTATATGTCAAACATTCATTAAAAAAGCAGTCTAAACTATCAGTGAAGTAAATAAACACATTCTGCCACATGGAAACTGCAAGTCAGAGAAATGATATAACGGATGATACATCATAGCATTGGCACAAAAGAACGTAACATTACAGATATAGACAAATAATTAGAACGCAAATAAACAAACATGCTCATTGTTTAAATTTGATTACATAAAAGTGCTTAGTCACTCTGAGTGAGCATACTGAGAAGGGTTTAGTCAGCATCCGTTTCTCATTGAAGTCTTCAGTTGAAGTTACTATCCAGCAGAGGACAGCAGTGTGACACAGATCACGAGGAAACAGTCTCGGACGGGTTTACATCAACACCATCTTTAATTGTTGAGACTTCACTTCATGGAAACCTTCACTTACAGGTGTTTCGATGGAAAGACAAAACAAAAAGATTATGAAGTTCCACCAGAAGAGCAAACACTTTTGTACAAACCTGTGTCTTATTCAATCTTTACACTTGCAGGATGCCTTGTTTAATAGTCTAATCCTAAAATATGATCACAAACCTGAGCTAAAAACACACAATTATGTCTGCACACATGAATGATCAGAAACGATTGCATGAAAGCCAAAAACGGACTCATAAAAGACTGTCATAGTGAACTGCAACATACAAAGGCTCACTTGTGTGGTTTGTAAATGAGTTGCGACTGGAAAGCAACAGATCCACATGCTGTAGGATTACATGTGACAGATTGACTGGGAGTGGAAGAATTGAGCATTCTTTTTGGATGGCATAAGAGTTCCCTCCTTGTGGACTAAGACGAGGAACAATCATTGCTATTCTGCCAAGAATACAAACACATAGTTAAAGTAAATATGCATTGGCATATTTCTAGGTGATAATGTGCCTAATAGCCCATTTATATTCCCTTGGGTCATTTATTTTCAAGATTAAGTAGTGTATGGTGGGAGGAGCTGGATACAAACCCCTCTGTTTGGTCTGTATTAGGTGTGGATTACCACTGTATGCATAAACAAAGCATAACAAACATGCATAAACAAGAATAAACTAGCACAATACAAAATCATGAACATGTGTTTAATACATGAAAACATCTGGCATCACTCTGTGATCGTATTTATCCAATAAAGCAATGGTAAAATTCATAGTTTGGGACAACAGGAAATCAAACAATGTTATCAATTTGGCAAAAGGAAGTAACCTTCAGATGTAGCCAAAACCATACTCTCCATGCAGCATTCCCACGAGTGCAATGGTACTTCCTAACTGTAGTTTACAGTGCTTTAAAGAATGGTATGGTACTATAAAAAATTATAAAAATACAAATAATATCGATTTTTCTATTTCAATTGTCAAACAATGTGGTATTAACATGATATTGTGTCGCATTTGACTTAGTATTTGAGTAATTTACAAATTAGAGCCAAGTTTGCCAGTCGTTTTGTCTGTTTCTGCTTCACCAAATTAATCGCTTGAATGATTCAGTGACTCACTGATAAACACAATCACTTATCGCCACCTGCTGGTGTATTTGTCTGTTTTTACTCCTCCGAATAAAATCAGACCATTAAGTCGAAACAGGATCAAACTCAGGATCAGCTGTTTTACATAGATCAGTTGAATGAATGATTCAATGACTCATTCATAAATACAATCAATGGTCGCCACCTACTGGCGTAATATTATCAGAATATTAGAATTTTGGAAAATGAAATGAAGTAGGCTACTGTGTAAATATTAATATTTTAAGTGATATCTAATACACATGACTACCATATCATGTAGTAATTTGTCTATAGTCCCAAAATCTGAAAGAGGATCAATGTTTAATCAACAAGTTGCCCGTCGCCAAACAAAATAATAGCGCCTGAATGAACAGCGTTTTGAATGAACTGATTGACTGAGTGAATCATTCAATGACTCACTCATAAATACACCCTCTTGGAAGAACGGATCACTCACAATCCCTATATCAGAACTCTTGGAAGACTGCTTAGCTAATCAAATTTGAGGGTGACATTATGTGCTGAGTAAATATTCATATTTTATGTGATATCTTATACACACGACTGTCATATTATGTACAGACTAAGTCTTTTTTCAGTTTTTGCTCCACCCATGAAAATAGTCCCAAAAGTTGAAACAGGATCAACCACTGCATGTCTCTGAACAAAATAGTAGCGGTATTACATTAATAAATTGATTAAATGATTCAATGACTCATTGATAAACACAGTCGCTTGTCGCCACCTACTGGCTAAGAGTTGTAACCTGCAAGGATCAATGACAGTCAGTCCCGACTCACCAATCAGAGCTCTTAGAAAACAGCTCGGCCAATGGAATTCGATGAGTTATATTTCTGTTTTATATGATATAAGGAGCGTGACTACCATATCAGGTAACGTGTAGTATTTAGTTGGTACTCCAAGGTATTTCAATTTATTCCTGGTTGTACCATGATACATCTAAATACAGCATTACCATGGCATCAGGTCCCTCTGTAACTTCTGAAAGTGAAATCTTTGGTATTTATGAAGACGTGCAAGCATGTGTCTGTGACAGTAATGAAGTGTGTCAGTCTCTCGAGCGGTACAGAGCGTTAAAGTCCTCCTCAGACATTCCTATGCAGTGACACCTCTGCACCGCTATTGTGCTGGCTCTGCTGCTGAATGACTGACTGACTGGGTTTCCCGCCTCCACTATCTCTGTTTTACTACGGTTGCTGCGG
Source organism: Gymnocypris eckloni scoliostomus (assembly GCA_027564155.1). Lineage (NCBI taxonomy): Eukaryota > Metazoa > Chordata > Actinopteri > Cypriniformes > Cyprinidae > Gymnocypris > Gymnocypris eckloni. Next base: position 6,802,567 of record CM050430.1, on the reverse strand, counting down.
GACTCTGCAAACTTAACAGTCAATTTGTGAAACCACGATGAAGTTTCACTCTGTGTCGGTTGTGAGGCGGTTTTCTGGCGTGACTTGCTGCAGCGGTGAGTTGTTTCTCCTGCCCTCGGCACGTGTTTATGTTACGTTTGTAATGTGAATCTTGTGTTTATCTGAATTGACTACAGTTGAGCGTCAAAACGAGGTTTGATGTAACTTGATAAATGCGTTTTCGGATTACAACAGTCGGAAATGAATGAAAGAAATACAGTTTGTCATGATGCTCGCGTGTGATTCACCTCAGTTGTTTTTTATTTCGTGTATGTGTAGGCTATACTGTGGTATAATATTTAACTGTTACTTTATAGATGGTACTATCATGATACATAGTCATTCCATTTTAGCCTATTGCTGTAAGTTAACTTAGTTTGTAACTTTCTTGCTAGTAAACTCTTCTCAGTGTTTGGGCAGGTGTTAAAGGTTTGACTGGGACAGAGAGGATGTTTAAATTAAAGACATGAGGTGATGCTTTCGATGATGATGATGATCAGCTTTTAAAATTGCATGTATAAAAGGAAATATTTCAGCAAAAGGCACGTTCTCACAAAAAATTAATAAAAAATTCTGCCCCCAAGACTAGTTTGGTGAAATCAGCTTCTAATGGAAATCTTATGTTGCTCTAGTAAAGTGCTGTGACTGAGCTGACCAGCTCTGTAACCTGATCTTGCACGAGTGATCCTGGGCTTTGGGCTCTTTGGGCTCATACTCATACAATCCATTTTCATTTACCAGCCTGGAAAATGTGAATAGATGGAAAACTCTTCTGCTTCACTTCACATGCTACATCGTTTTTATGAGAACTCGATGGAGAAAGACTTTGAGACGAGTAGTACTCGGTTACTGTTCTGAGATCAGAAGGGAACTTTTGCTTGGCTGTAAACAAGCCTATAATCATAGAACTTTGATCAGTGATGACAATACTCAGTGTATGACACAATTCTAAGAATTTGAAAATTTTTGCATAAAATGCTATCGGTGAGTAATCCGAACAGACTGTTTCATGTGTTGTGAAACTGAATCTGAGTTGACACACACAAGAATGTCTGTCAGAAGACATTACACCCACAAATGATCAAGATCATTAAGCCCGAGATACACTGCATGATTTTCGGCTGTCCCAGATGAAAGACTGGCATCGTGAAGCCATAGCAGGGATTTCTGATTCGCCACTGTTGTTTAACGATGCCAGTCTTTCGTCTGGGACAGCTGAAAATCATGCAGTGTATCTCGGCTTTAGACTGTAGCCTACATTCATGATATTAAACACTGATGGTGTCAACAAGTGTCTTTCCAAGTGTTTAGACATACCTGCAGTGATCTGTGGATTTCTTTGATATCTTTATTGAATCTGTGTCTGTATTAACTTGTCTGTTTTGCCACTGCTTGTTTAGGGCTCAATTTGTTTTAGTGTGTCATCTTTTTATTGAGGCTTCAAGGAAAGCTCAGTCAGAAGCTGTTATTTTAGAATTAATTACAAACTATTATAGTATTTATTCATATTTTGAATTGGCATATTTTTTTTACATTTATTTAAATTATTGTATTTATTTACATTTAATTTTATTTTCAGTAATTCTGCTGCATTAACTTGCACTTATTTCAGTTGTTTGCAAGGCCGCATTTCTAAATTTCATTTTATAGTTTTTAAGTTCATTTTGCACATTTAATATTTATTTATTTATTTGAGCTTAATTTCATTTTATGATTTTTTTTTTAAGTTTTGGCTCTAGATAAAGGCTGGAACACACTACATGACTTCAGCCTAAATTATTGCCCCAATTTACAGTCGGGATTAGTCGGTGCTAGTTGCCAAAATTCATAACCAGTCTACAGATTTTTGGAAGTCAGAGTTGACCGATTTCACACAAAATCATGTAGTGTATGATGGGCACAGAGACAGATTTTTTAGCTTCAGATTATGAATTTGTTTAGTCGTTGATATCAGCTATGTTTTATACTTTGAGCCAATTTTAGAAAACATGTATATATGTTGCCATGCATCTACTAGTAATGAGGCACATGCTCTGTGTGAGTTTGTTTGTGTTCAGAATGACTTGGAAGTCTGGTAGTGTGTAATCCTCAGTCTATAGTGTACGATGCACACCTTTTCTCTGTATCCATTCACAAAAGTCGCCTAACGTTTTAAAATATGAACAGATTTTAAAACATTAGGTGTCATACACTTGCTGACTTTGTAAAGTTGTGTAGGGTATTCCAGCCTTAACTGCTTCAACATTGGTCAGAGATCAACAACAGTTGACCTAGTTCCGTTTATGATGGGCTGTTATACCTTAGATTACCTTAATCTGAATTGACCCTGCATGCATGTTGTCATTGATGGCATTGTTTACCAGCACATGAACTTAGTTTTATTAAGATGAATTGTTGAGATGAACCAAGTCTGGATAAGGTAGCTGCCTGTTGCACGGGAATAGAATCAAACTAGCACAGATAATTAGTTTGTGCTGGCTTCAGAAAAGAAGGGGAGAAGGAGGGGGTGTGGAGGTGGATTTGGGGAGGTGGGAATTCCCGTAATTTCCAAGCGTTACAATGGCCTCATGCCTCAACAGACACTCATCCCCACCCTCGTTTCTGGAGGCACGATATGCAGCCTCTTTATTGCTACAGTTCATAGTTTAGATGAGATGTCTTTGACAAGTTCAGGTTTTTAGGGCACAAATGCATGTTACACCCACTGCAGGCAGGATGACATAATCAGATATGTCGGTCGTAGGCACATGACCATAACATCAATAAGGATTACAGGAAATTATTGGATGCAATATATCATAATGTAACACATACAAATAAAAGCTTGCAGAAGTTGCAGTAGCCTGCTTCTAGGCTTTATCAATTTTTAGAAGTACTATAATAAGTTGTGTTTGCTAAGAGAAGCATCATTATCACTGTTACTTATTAAACTCCTTTTATTAAACCAGTGTGCAACCCCCCAGAACACCAATGAGCCGCTTAACAACAGGCTAACAGAGAGTGAAATTAAAAAACTATATTTTTTCCCATCACTTCATAGTCAGGCTACTTCATGAAGTCATGTGAACATATGACAGTCCGTCATAGAGACAAGGGTGTGTCTGGTTTATCTGTTCTGTGATTTCATTCCACCGCAGGAATGCATATGTAATGTGCTTTATTAATGCTGCAGAATGTATTCTCCTAAAGTTAATGTAAAAAGACAAAACATGTTAAGTGGCTTCTAATGGGCTACAAAAGCAGTACTCCTCCTCTGTCCCACACACAGGTATTGTTTACCTTATTCCACATCATACGATAGTTCTGGATGGAAAACAAAAGAAAGGGATGACATTATTCACGCACACAATTTATTTCAGCTAAAGCTATGAAGACTAGAGCTGCACGATTCTGGATAAATTGAGAATCACGATTCTGAACTAAACTAAATAATGTATGACAAAATATGAATTGCTGCAGTCTATTTAAAATTATTTAATTAAAGGGTTAGTTCACCCCAAAATGAAAATTCTGTCAATAATTGTTCACCCTCATGTCGTCCCAAACCCATAAGAGAAAATACGATGTGTGTCAGATCCGCGTCACGTTCAGCAGCAGCATCCGAATGTTCCAGTATGATTGTTTCATGGGTTTAATGGACACAGGTGAATAATCATCGTTTAGAAATTACATCACGGGTGTTTGAATCAAGATCGTGCAGCTCTAATGAAAATGCATTTGTGTTCAGATTTAAAAATAGTTTGATGACGTCTGTGTTTGGCAAACGCCAGTTGCATGTCTCATGAGTAAATAATGACAATGTTCTATTTAGGTGAACTATTTCCTAATTTTAAATGTAGAAATCTGTAGACATGAATGATACCACAAATCATGAATCTTCTTGCAGAGGGTGTGCTATTACTTTAATGAGTTCCTCAGCAGATGATAAAATAGGAACAGAAATCAGAGCCAGAACACCTGCTTAAAACACCTTAGCATTACCCTTGAATTAGGGGTCGACCGATTATCGGCCTGGCCGATTATATTAAGCAGTGGCCAATTTACCGATTGTTCGATATCGGCCATTTTAAAACAGATTTGCCGATAATTTTTTTTTTAATTATTATTATTTTTTTTATGCAAACAAACATACTATTTACAGGTGACATTATTTATTGGTGAATAAATAATACAGGTGAAACTATGTAATGTTTAAATGCACTATTTGGCTCGATGCAGCCTGTCTGAGCTCAACACTCTGAGAGTGAGGCGATCTCTCAATCTCTGAGAGCAATCTCCGCCCACCGCTCATCTGATATGTAGAGAGTCACGAGTCCGACCAATCAATGCGGAAAACTGAAGGCAGTCTCACACCGAGCACATAACTGGAGCTGCCTCAGTGATCACGCATCAGTTGTCTCTCAAGGTAAAGCAGCAGCAGCGTTGCTGAAGTTGCAAAACACCTCAATATAACCCCATGATGTCGCGCTGAAAATGTGGGCGGAATCGCGAATGCAGTCATATAATGGAATTTACCATATAATGCGGAATGTCATGGAATTTGTCAAGTTTGGATGAATTAATCAAAAGTAGGTCAGTACACTTAAATCGACTCGCTATGGACTAGTATCTATTAATATTCCGCAGAAAACACTATTTAAAATATGAATCCTGCATGTTCTGCATCTCTGTTAATGAATGACACAGAATGGTTTCATTTACTGCACACACATACTGAAGCGCGCGTAACGCTCATGTGACTTCAGCGTCTGCCGTCTCACTAAATGAGGACATAAATACAAGGCCAACATCCCCAGAACTGCTCAAGAGTAACTTCATGAGCATTTGACGGTTTCATTTGAGTAAAACGATCCTCATCATATATACATAGGCTACAGAAACTTAAAAAGGTCCTAATGGCAACCTGTCAAAATATAAGTTCAGTTTAGCGAATATATTACTGTAACGTTATCCGTAATACAACTTCCAACAATTATTACAACTTTTGTTGAGAATAATCACACTGATCCCTAAATACGTTTACTTTAAGTTTTACAAAATGTTTACAGAATGCTTCTGGGTGATCTCTGTACTTATGTTATTATTAATATAATATTACTGTTTATTTAATGTTGTTATTAACAGTTTTCAGAATTAAAGACATGTTTAAAAGCATTTAAAGAACGTTTTTTTTGTCAGAGCTCTTGTTATTAATTTTGGCATTAATTTTCATTTTACACCAGACACGTATATCGGTTCAAAATATCGGTTATCGGTCTACTTGATCTGTAATAATCGGTATCGGTATCGGCCCTGAAAAACACATATCGGTCGACCCCTACCTTGAATCCACCAATCACATCCCTTATATTAAGCAGTGGCCAATGTAATAGTTGTTCAGTTTTTCACCACTTTTTTACACCACCAGTTTTTTTTTTATATAATAATGTAGTATTTGTAGAAAGTCAGCGTTGATTGTTTTATTCAACCTGAGAAATACTTTGTCCCTACACAATATTAGCAGTGTTGTAGTGTCTTTGGCACTCTTCCCTTTCACCAAGCCCATGTCTGATTACAATCACTCAAGTGCTGAGTTATGAAAGAGGAACTCCTCACAGTGTTAGCGCAGTGATTTATCGCTGAGTGTGTGGGTGTGGGAACTGAGCCGTTTTTGAAGACTGACTGACTGAATTCACTCTGGATCAATGCAGTGAATTCCCCTCTTTAATCTCATTCGCCTGACCCCCTCCAAGCGAGGCTTTACATTCCAGAGACCCGTGCATTTGTATAGGACTGGGAGGCTGAAGCCTGTAGAGAGATTTTGGACAGCTGTGTGATTTCCTGAGAGGGAGATATTATTGAGTCGACGTGAATTTTCATTTCGTGCTGTCAAAATGTACATCCTGTCCTTGAAATATTTATTCAGTGTTTAAACATTTGGTTGTGGGTGAAGTGCAGTTTTAACAACTTCCCCAGATAGCACCTAGTAAGACACAAAACAGCTTGGCTCTGATAAGGATTGAGAAATGTTCTCTAACTTGCCCAGGCCAAGTTAAACCAGTGTCTTGAGTTACAGTATGTTTATGTTCTTGCTCTTGCATTGTCATATTTCTTTAATTCATTCTGAGAACATTTTCAGGCCACTTAAAATACTGAGTGCCAAGAGATGTTGTTTACTGAAATGTGTTTTTTTGTTGTTGCTTCCTCTCTCATCCAGTTTTCTGAGGCCCTGAGGTCTTGGGAGAAGAAGTTAAATTCGGGAGGGGCGAAAAAACTGAGAAGACACAGCCGTCACTTTCTACGGCAGTCATCCTAAAGCTTCCACTTCAGACAGACCTGCTGAGATACTTTCTCTGATCCCAAGACAATCATCTTAGGGGTAGTTTCCCAGACGCTTGTCCTCGGTTGAGCAAGGAGGATCTGTCATCAGGTACCTAGTGATATGAGGGTTCGTGTGGAGAGACAAGCACATATTGACCTCATGAGCTCCATGGCCTCTGACAGGGCATCCGCTGTGCTGGGAGTGAAGAGCCTTCGTAAGGAGACTTCTGGAAATAATGGAGATGCTCTCATATCCGTGAACTACGGCTTGCCTGATAACGAATCCCATCGGTTTTCATTCGAGACTTTAGAGGGGGACTCACCAGGCACAGAGAGCAGAATACGGAAGTCTTTGGATACTAGGTCTAGAAGTTTGGATTGCTTAGACGAGACCTACATGTCCAAAAGCTGCAGCTGTGGGGCTGCAAGGCACGGGGAAGAAGGGTTGTATGTGTGCCAGATGTGTGGGTATTGCGATCCAGTGGAAAGCGAAGAAGGCTGCCCGGATAATATATTTTCTCCTAGAAGCTGGGGAACGGTGCCCCAGCAGAGGAAAGCTGAAGGGTTTTCTTCTGATATTACTTGCCTTGCTGGAGAACGGCCAGCGTTGAGTGGCTCGGATGGTGAACTGTGCCAGATGGAACTCGTAATCGGCCAAAACACTGAGAGCCAGCCGTTCTGCGGGCTGGATTTGAGGCGAAACAGTGTGCCAGTATCCTCACCACAAGGGCCTCAATGCACCAATGGCTGCGGCACTGCCGTGAATAACAAAATGCGTGACAGAACGGACTTTGTGTGTGCCGTGTGCCATAAAAATGGCTTCTCTAGTTTGGAAAGGCTCAGCAGGAAAAGCAAACCCATGTGTTCTCAGGGCAGATGCCTTAAGAGGTCCATGCCGTTCAGGTTATCTGTACCTGACTGTAGTGACAGCGAGGGCTCTTTGTCCGATAGCGAGTTTGTGCGCAACAAGAAAGAGCGCTCTACTGTCCTGGTCAGGAGGTACTTCAAGAACAACCAGAAAATCAAAAAGACAGTGTGCACCGGCACCAGAGCTATAGTGAGGACTCTACCCACCGGCTGCATCTCTGACAAAGTCTGGAAGTCTGTTTGTGGAAAAACATGCCGCCTTGGTGATGAGACGAGAGGATACCGCAGAGCTCTTCAGGCCATCCAGCTGCAGATTTCCAGGGCCCTTCTCACATACCCAGGGGTCAGGTTTGCCGAGGTAAGGTCAATTTCTCTCCTCACTAAAGCTCTACGTGGAATGAATGCTTCCTTTATGAACTGCTGGTTATTCAGGTGTTACGTTAAAGCTCTATGAATGTGCCTCTCTCACAGTTGGTGCCACAGTTCCAGCATTGCATGTTTGTGTTGTATCTCATGTTTTGAAATAAGAATTAACCCTGCATTCTTAGCTTGATTCTTGGGTGCATAATTTGTGGTTCTTGCTATTGCAATTGCTCGTACTGTATGTATAGTTCTGCAATCTTTCTGTATTTACAAAACTCAGCGATCTACAGCACTGTGTATTAAATCCCGCTCCCTCTGAAAGCAGGTGATGGAGATTTACGGCTAATCACAGAACCGTCTTTACTGACGAGATGCCCATGAGTATCGCATGCAATATACCGTGCAGCCCTATGCAATACTCATGTTAATTTTACTAAATCATTTTTGTAAACCTTACTAAAACAGTGTAGCCAGGGCTCTAGACTAACTTTTTGCACTGGTTGCACTGGTGCGCCTAACTTTTTTTTCTTAGGTGCACCAGCACAAAAGTTAGGTGCACCCAAATTTTCGTATAGGCAATATTGACTAGTAAACGATTAACTAACAATCTGGTCAACATTACGTTCTTTATTTGAAGCACAATTCTACAAGAAAGGTAACTTACTGAAAAAGTGTTGGTGCTTAAAGTGCTTCACTGAGCAGAGATTTAAACTTAAAAACATCAAGATAAATTAAATAAAAAGATCTAAATTAAGTGTTTTAAGGGCGTCAAACTGAACATCTCATGGCTCAATGTTTAATGGACTATCCTCCATTGCAGTCACATGCCCCTCGGATGGCCAACTCCTGTAGTTTAGCTTTCTTGATCTTTGGCCTCGGCTAAACCAGCTGACCACACTCTCTCTAGCATCAACATCTTTCAGACTTGACCCCTGATTCTTATCAGATCTTCCACTGTGTCTGAATGAAGGGATGCTCTAGTGCAGTGCTTCTCAAACCCCTCCGTAAACCTATAAAAAAATCTAATAAATCCCCCATCCCACCTCAGACTACCAAATAATTTCACTAAACATTATGAAAAAGTGTTTACAGAAAAAAAATCCTGTTCTGTCTAATTGTCTCTCTGTGCTCATACTGTATTTAATGCAGCCTAATTCTCAATAAAACTGTGTTACTTTATATATTTTACTGTTTCTTTTGTCAGTCAACGGGATAAATATAAAATAGTGACTGAAACAAAGCCCTTTAAGAAAACATAACCAGCTCTCCCTTCCAAGAAACCAGTCTGCACAAAAATCTGAATTTATCATTTTATTGAGCCGTTGTCTGATGAAATCAAATAATACACCCAAGACAAGATAAGACAAAGACAATTCCTGTGCTGTGATATATTTGCATGTAAACCTAGAGAAGCAATAATATATATTTTAATTGAACGGGCTGCTCCTCTCAGACGCTCACTGAACAGAGCAGATGTAGAGAAAGTGCTGCGCGCACACTGATCTCACGCCGTTGCAGCAGTACCAACGATCACAGAGACTCGCTAAAGTTTGTCCAAGAAGTCGCTAGATTTGTCACTAGTCGCTTTGGAGAAAAAAAGTCGCTAGGGGGGTCTGAAAAGACAAAGTTGCTAAGTTGGCAACACTGCGCGCATCTCTATTACTCACCTCTCTCTCTCTTTCTGACTGCAGCAGCACACGCATCAAACGTACACACGTACAGGAATATCTGGACCACGGCCAATCGGAGGGGGGTCCGCCCTTCACTATCTCTGATTGGTTTAGACCACGATATGGGCCTAATGTGTGTCTGTTGTTGAACCACAGGGAGACATTCAGAGTCGCAGATACTTTTTTCCCGAGAACGGCTGGTCGCACCGGTGCGACCTCAGATTTTGTTTAGTCACACCCTTGAGAATTTAGGTCGCACGTGCGATCAAATTGGTCACACTCTAGAGACCTGGTAGCACTGAAAAAGCCATGTCATTAAAGCACAAGGTTCATTTCGAAACAGTTACACTTTCTAAGATATGTCTACAGAATATAATGAATCCCAGATGTCACAAAACAACAAGTTACTAAACCTTCAAACTTTCATTTCTACAAGCTTGAATTGAGTACTGAGATATCATTTCATATTTTTTGTTTAATTCCCCTGAACTAAATTATTTAATGTAGAAATTATTAGTTTTTCCATAGTATTTACTTCACCGCAGAATCATTTTTATTAGTGTGGGATTATCATGGAACAGCAGCTAAAGTGATTTTTCGCTATTATTTACAACAGGATCTTCATGTTCATGGGTTTAAATGTAAAACCTACATTATTTTATTCCATTACTATATTTTATTGAAACTTGCCATTTGTTAACTGAACCTAACCTAGTTTCTGCTGATGGAAAACAGGAAATGATGTGGAACATCCCAGACGTGTTTATTATCTGTCAACCTTTTGTTCATATTCCTTGGTTTCTATATTATATAACTTATTTGCTGTTGTACATTTCAGACTTTTTTTCAGTGAATTCAACTAGACCATTAAATATTTAATACAATGTGTCCTTTCTTTTCTATTCATTTAGCAGATGCTTTTATCCACAATAAATGACAAATGAGAAATAGCACAACCAATTTATTGTACAGGGTAATGAAATTAGCAGTGCTGCGATACCAAATTACAAGAGTAAACCGCAGTAATGCATTGTTTCATGGAAATTTTGTCATTTATCGTGATAATTAAAATGGTTCCAGTCTATTTAACAAATGGACAGCACTTAATTTAGCCCCTAATCTGATGAATTACAGGCAAATGGGAGGAGATCTTTCTTTCCAAGGAAATTCCTTATCCTGGAGCTCACAAAGCTCAAGTTGGTGCGAGAAACAGGCACAAAACATTTCAGCTTGAGGTTTTTCTGACAGATGATTTAGTGGGCGACTGCTGTCTGTTTAAGCAGAACTTCAGATGTATTATGCAGCATATTATGTCTGTGCTTAGGCAGACGTTTTACTAGTAGACTTGTTAAAAGCACTGCTTGTTATTTAGGGCCGTTCCAGTGCTGGCTGGGACAGTGGGACCCTTTCAGAGCGTGCAGTGGTTCTCGCTACACTGGCTTAAGACATTAAGACTTTATTGATCCTTTGAGGCACTAAACCCCTGCCTCCTTCACCTTTTTATTCATTCCTTATAGGTGAGTTCACTGAGTCTAAGCATGTAGAAATACGTGTGCTCTTGCTACTCCAGAGACCAAACCGGTTTGCCTTCCACTGATTTGTTATTGGTGATTTGTTTTGGATCCACAATATCCGTCTCAATGACAATGTGGTTTTAGACTGAACCACGGTGGACTCGTGGAGAGCGGCCCAGCATTGTCTGATATTAGAAAAGGAAGGGTGAAAAAGATGAAAAGTGGATAGAGAAAGACAGCCTGACTCACTTTTGGTGGTTGAATAATATTGCATCAGGATTCTCTAGAGAACTGAAGTCTGATATAGAAAGCACACACACATCCCTGAGGACTTATGCTTGTGGTGACGTGAAGCACGTCCTGTGGTTTCATTATGCAATCATTTCTGGATTGCTTTATTAAGCCACTCTTTTAATAACACTGTCTTTAGTAGGGATGGGTATCGTTAAGGTTTTAACGGTACTACTACTCTTATCGATACTGCTTATCGATCCGGTGCTTTAACGGTATTCTTATCGGTACTTTTGTTATTTATATATATATATATATACATACATATATACATACATACATACATAGAAATATATATTTCATACATATATGTGTATGATAGATTAGCAACAATTAACATGGCTTTATATTCTGAGATGTTAAATAAATATTTCATTAAATAAATATAAAACATCAATTTGTAAATGCAGCAGTGTGCAGGCATTTTTGTGTTTTATATACATAAGATAAGATAGAGTAAGAACATGAACAAAGAAACAAAGTTAAACAAACTGACAAATATACCATTTATTGTGTGTGTATTTGATCGTTTGGACGCCTGCTTGGGCGCGCCCGCACGCACACACACACACATACGCAAACACACACACACACACACACACGCACACACACACACACACGCACACTCACACACACGCACTCTCACACACACACACACACACACACACACACACACGCACACACACACACACACACAGGGGCGGGAACAGGGGTGCTGAGGTGCTGCAGCACCACTGTTTTTCTGTGGGCAACTGTAAACTGTTGTGAATAAAAAATATATAGGCTAAATTTGTTATAATAAAGATTAATTTAAAAATGTATATGGTTGCTCCGATGTTTATAACATTTAGTTTACATTGGCTATTTTGCTATCTATTTCTATGTGATCTTCGACATATTTACCATTTGCCCATTAATTTAACAGTTGTAAGAATTAAAGTTATCAAAGTTATTAAACTGATGCAGGGCTATTTGATGCGCACGCGTTGCACATCCTGTCAAATCACGCACGCAGCACTGCCAATGCTTGCTTTTATGTTTGTGAATGCTATGATTGTGTTGAAGAATTTGTAGGTTGTGGCTTAAAAGCGGAACATGGAAATATCATGGATGTACTTTTTTTTCTTTTCTCAGCGATATGAGTCTTTCCTTCTCCCAAAACAGCTTATAGCTAAAATAGTTCAGTTTTGTATGTAATGGAAAAGTGATTAGGCGATGTTTCGTTTTTTCTTCATAAAGTTAATTTAGAAAAACCTTGGGAGCATTTTTGTTCGTTAAATGTTTTTTTCTTTTAAGCAACGACCAAGCGGCCAGCATCAGAGTTGATCGCCTATGTTTGATTAATTTAGCCTTATCAAATCATCAAGACTTGACTAAAATAAAATCGACAGATAGGCCTATAAACAGTTCAAGCATATCACAGTGTTAGTTTAAATGTTTAACCTATATAAATGTGCAATATCCAACAGTTTGTGGAGAGTGGAAGCTGAAGCGAGCTTTACAGGACATGGAGGATTTTTCTTACAGTAAAAACAACTTAAAATATGCCGTGTGATTTTTTTTTCCTCATAAAGGTAAGAGTAATATATCATTTTGAACTGTAAAGGGTCTACTTTTATTTGTGTGCATTCACAATATCAACATTGTGCTTTTATAAAATAGGAAAACAGAGAATGCACTTTCTTCCGGTTTTGAACAAGAGGCTTCAATGATGAACCGAAACTCAGCAACTCGAAACTGGCTCAGAGATATGATAAATATATCTATAGAAAGCTTTAAAATACTACTTTAAAACGAAATAATTCAAAGCAAAGCAAAAACTCTTAGTTAGCCTATGTAATCCGTTAAGATGCATATATTTCTCCAATGAGGAAATGGCGAGTCATTTTTCCCGTCACCTCACCATCTAAAATATAAAAATAAGGAAAGCCTAAAACAGGCCCGATTATAATTTGCGTTTTATTTTATAATTGTATTCAATAAAAAAAGTATGTAAATCTTTGTCCTTGAAATTTAAAGGATTTGTTGCAATGCAATTTTGTCTGACTGATGTGAATTATTTATTGGCCTATCGTTTTAATCCATGCAGCAAATGCTGTAAAAACAGCTTTAAAATTACTTTATTGCATTCCAGATGCTTTTAAAAACTTTTCACTATACATTTTAAGGGTTTTAAGCTTGAATGTAACTTGAATGTAAAACATTGTTATGAATTCATTGTAGCCTATTCCCATTTGTAAAATAGCTAATTGTTGTCTAACTGCGATCTCATGAAATGGATTCGTGGGCTATATACGATTTTCTGTTTCTATTTGGCGTGAATTTATATGCAGAAATTGACTACCCCCACCACAGCACACCCTACATAAACACCTTCGCCCCTGCACACACACACACAGCCTGAGGAACAGCGTCTCGTGTGGATTGTACTTCAACATTTCATTATCAAACATGTCCAGCAATTTAGTAACTGTAAAGACGGCATTTTACAACAATCGACAGACGATTGATCTGATTCTGATGTTAAGTTTAGGTCAGGAGGAGCGAATGCGCGCGCTGTGAAGAGAAGGAAGTTGTGTTAGAAGAAACACGGCTATAATCTTTAGAAGCTAAAAAACATTAAATAAACTCAGTTTAATATAACAGCCACAGGCCTAAAGTGTAAGCATGTTTTAATGGTTAGTTCTCTTCTAACATAAACAGGGCTTATGTTGGCGTGCTGAACTCATCCACGTGAGCGATCAGCGCTTCTGATTTGGGAATAGCATAAAATGCATCATAGACAAGAGTTTGAATATTATTGCATATAAAACAGCTGGTGACTCTGGCGGATATAATTTGCAAGATAATGTGTATATATATAGCAATAATAAATGTATGTGTGTTTTCTTAATTTCTCCAGTACCGATAGCAGAACCGTTAACGTCAGAGCTTATCGATACTCGGTCTTTTATAATTTAGCGAGACCGATTAAATACCGAGTTTCGGTACCCATCCCTAGTCTTTAGTGTTAGTGAGGTTATTTTATTGTCTAGAGATTTGAATATGAATTGGCATTAGAAGTACTTTTGAACTGTGTGTTTTGTATTCCGACGGATGAAATGAGGGCTTGTTTGTGTAATTGCATATTGCTTTCAGTGTTTGTTTTCTTTCTCTCTCTGGCTGCCACAGAGAATGATGGGAAATATACTTTTGTTGTGCAAGCCTGTCGCTTCATAAATGGGTTAAAGGAGCAGTATTTTACTGGAAAGCTTTATAGCTCTTCTTTATCAACAGTACACATACAAACAAATTGTACCGCCACAATGAACATGTAATTATGACCACTTACAAAGCCAGGACTGAAAGTTTAAAACACCTGAAACTCTTCATCTTCAGATGTGAGACTGCTGGGGTCAACCGGCGAGCATGTAGTTCAGAAAGTTTCCCGTGGGATATTTGCCTGTCCATCTGGACTTTACATGGAATGACAGACTGCTCCTCCTAATTAAGCTGAGCTTGTTCTTTTAATGTGTTCTTAAACTTTTACTGGTGTTTGCGCACGGCCTCAGATGTTGACACTCAGAGCAAAGAGCTTCCCACTCAGGAGTGTGTTTTTAAGGCAGGCCTTTGCATGACATCCAAGAGGCATCTGCTAATCGTCTCTGTTTGTGATTATAGCAGCAGTAGGGAGGAAGTGCAGAGTTGAAACTCTGACCCCCCCGGCCTTGACCCCTGGTCTCGATGGACACCACAGAGGAGTCAGACGAGCTCATGAGATTGCAAGTAGGGGACCATAACCACAGTGTTGTTTGTGGTTTATTCAGCAGCCATGAGATTATACATGAGGCTTGTGCTTGTCTTTCAGATGAATGTTTAAATGGTTCCTACAAAAGAAAGAAAGTTGTACAGGGTTGGAATGACTAGTAAATAATGTCCGATTTTCACTTTACATGAACTGTTCATTAAAAACGTTGTTTTGGTTGGTATAAAAAGAGAGAATATGTTGTAAATGGAATTTACTACAGCCCTCTGTGGTATTAAAGGAAATGAGCCACATAGCAGTTGCCTGCCCCGCCACAGGAAGATAAACACTGGCTTGTGATTGGCTGATTAGCACCTGATGGAATGAACAGCAGGGCCAGAGATCTCCAAACAGGTTATAACTAATGACTAAAAGTTCTGTCAATGACCCAAAAGAATAAAGATGAAAACACATGCAAGAAGGTAACCGTGTGAACTACTTTCCTTAGATATTTAACTTAGATTTTAAAGAGCAGATATGGAAAAATGAACAGTGTTGAGGTAGTTGTTCTGAAGCTGTAGTTTCACAAATTAAAATTCAGTCTGCTAACCCTAACCCTAAGCCTACTGGTAAGATTATTAATACAATTTTGAACAATAATATAATAATAATAATAAGTGCTTATGTTACATAAGGCTATGAAATTACAATTTATGAGAGCACATTTACTTATTGCCTCACTCAGCTTGCTTAGCGGTAAAGCTGCATTTGCATTACAGTGTCACAAAATAAAATAAAACCGCATTCGGTCATGCTGGACCGATACGCTCATTGGAAAGAACAAGCTTATTACTGGTAAAAGGACAAAACTGTGGAGCTATCATCGTGTAGTAAGCATTGCTACTATTTCCCCAGATATAAAAAATTCACAATGATTATGGTTAACATAAAATTGATAAAATGATACACCTCAACTCATTCCTCTCATTCTTGGCAAAGCAAACCAGCCCCATAGTTATTTCTCTCATAGACAGAGACCACCTAGAGAGTCTCGCAATCAACAGCCCAAACCACATCATATCCTGACCCAGACCTTGGAGAGACTGGCAGGTAGTGATAAGACCTGTCTAGCTCTCACTAGCACACTGGTGTCAGTGAGCAGAGCGCCAAACAACACACAGGACGAGGCTGGGGGAGGGACACGGTGGCCATGATACCGCACACAAAGTGCCCTGTGTTTCTGAGAACTCAGGACACACACAATGAGCCATTTAGAGGAGTTTCTTCTACACTTCATTCTCATAAAGTCAAGGGCTGCACAGCGGGTGTTCGTGAGCACTCTTCTGAAACCTAAATCAACAAATTAGACTTTCATGGACTTTCCACACAGCGACCATACCAAAGCTGCAAGTTCATATCAACTGCACCATTTAATACAGGTCAATATTTACTCTCAATCCTCGAACCTCAATCGCTCGGTTGTAGAACCGTTATCAGCCAATCAGCCTTATTATGGGTAATCTGTCAGGCAGATGTGTTGATGTATCGCTACTTTGAACCTTGATCTGTGTCAGTGAAGCAACCAGGAGTTCAAAGTGGGTTTGTGTTTGATAGGCTAAAGCTCCTAAATCAAATAACTTTGCTAAAGAGATCTAGTCTGTTGAAACAGAAATGGACAGAACAGAGAAGCAGGTGCTTGGGATATCATTCCGGTGGGCTCTGCTCAAACTCAGTGTTTGATCAGCTCTTGTAGAAGTGAAATGGATTCTGGGTACTAAACACACCTGGCCATGGACTGAATTATACTGTCTGTACAAAGGTGTAGCTGAAAAGCTGCAGAAGTCAACACAACTTATAGCCTATATTTTTGCCGTTCCATTTGCCCCAAAGAGAAAAATTCACAATAGTGTTTCTATGATTTTAAATTCCATTTTTAATTTTAGTGCCAAAGTAATGTAACTCAAAGTATAATGTTATAAATGTAAATTCAGTTTCTTTGTCAGATTTACAATGTTAATAACAGTGGAAATGTCATAACAATCTGTAAAAGGTGAAAATAACAAAAATAAGCCTGCTAGTTATTAATAATGCATCAACAGTTTTTTTTAAATAAAAATAAAAAGATTATGATAGTTTCAAATGACCCAATAGTCAATAATGGTAGGCACTAGCACTTGAGTGAATGAACTCCAGTAAACTGAATCAATATGCTGCAGATTATTTAATTCAGCCACATCCGATATTAGATTAATCAGGCATAAAATATACAATATGTAATATTATAGTTTAAATCTGCAAAAGTGAACTTGTCTGTGCTAGTTAGCATGTGTAACTGCACGTAAGGACACGCTCTTCCTGTAACAATGAATTCATATATTTACAGTGTTTTATCACAGATTGGCACTAGACCTCTTGCACTAAACTGTATTTAAATCTAAATGATTCCAGGTCTCTCTGCACTCTTTTAAAGCCAGTCCTGGACAGCATGTTATCTAAACACTCAGCAATCAGATCTGATCACACTCAGTCATAAGTCATGATCTGTTTTTCCACCTTCTTTAAAAATGTATTTTTACGGTGAATCTTACATATTTGAAAATACTTCTTAAATATGAAATACCCAACTCTTAGGTCAAATGCAAGGCAACGTATTCTGTGACATCCTTATACCAGCAAAAACAAAGATGGCAGATCATTTAGAGTGACATTTATTATTCATGTTCCAATTCTTAAATTGAGTAGCTCTGAATTCATTGAAGACAAAAGAATCACTCATCTTATGTCACAGCTAATTCACTCTAAACGCAAGTAAACACGTTTCCCTATTGATGCTGTTCAGACTGAAATGCTCTGTGATTGATGGCGGTTATCCTGAGTGTTTGTCTTAACCTGTTGTGTTGTCCTCAGGGGTTTGCTGGCAGTTGAGGGTGTTACTCTGGGATGGTGTGGTTTGCCGTTGTCTCTGTGATTCAGAGCTGACAGGAATGTGCATGACAGGCTGTTTTCAGTCCAAACTGGACCAACAGCTCAGATTTTACAGACTGTTGCTCCACTGAAAGACAATGGTGTGTCTTTTCTAGCTTGTGGCATGCTACGTGCTGTCCGATTAGTTTTTTGTTATTAGGTTTTTTCTCAAAGGTCAGATGAATGTGTCAACCACTTTTAAATAATACATAATAGATTATTGCAGATGTGTAATAGTTGATGTCTAGGATTCATAATTCCTCCAACAGGCTGGGAAAATAGATGGAAATCAAGTTGAACATGTTTGTTGTCATGTTCTCCGGAGGGTAAGCAATCCCAGCGGTGCACTGTGTGTGTGTGTGTGTGTGTGTGTGTGTGTGTGTGTGTGTGTGAGTGAGTGTGTGTGTGTTTGTGTCATGAAAAACAAACACCCAGAAAGGCCAAAGGCGCATGTTTTCCACTTCACCAAACCTTACTGTATCCGAGCTAGTATTTCATCTCATTCTGTCTTTGTAAAGTGACTTGGTATATATAGATTGCCACAACAGTAAAATACTGTATAAAATAATTTATTTTCCATTAAGAATGTTTACCTCATAAAAAACAAGTTATCATCATCGTCAGATCTGATTTTTTAATATAACTAATCATTTATATTATATATTTTTATTAATTCAAATGTAAATTATATTAAAAATATTTACAATTTTGTATATAATTTAAATTGTCATTGTAATTTATCCAGTGTAATGCAGTATAATTAATAGTTTTACACTATTGACAATCTAATCACAAGATAAAATGATGAGGGATAATTTAGGATCAAAATGTATTTAATTTGTCATGAACTTATTATTGTTTTTTTCTTTTTTTATAATATTTTTTTGGTTTAACTTATTTAGGACCAGGTATAAATATGGTATTTTTCTCTGTGTTAATAACTTGTATTACTGTCTACCTCTGATCTTAGCATTCATCGGACTCATTGGTCTCAAACTCAATTCCTGGAGGGCCACAGCTCCACCCCTAATCAAACGCACCTGATCCAGATAATTATGCTCTTCAGGATAAGCAGGTGTGATTTGGAGTTGGTTGGAGCTAAACTCTGCAGAGCTGTGGTCCTCCAGGAACCTGTATGATGTGGTTACTGATTTCTGCCCCCTAGTGTGGACCTTTGATAACATCAGTCCTAAACTCATTTATGTGTGGTATTTGAAAAGAAATAGTTGCAGTATCTAATCTTTGTACTCGGATGTATCCGGTAGTGTCACATCGGTGTTGTTTCTCAGCATTCCTGTCATGTACAAGTGACACAGAACAGTACACTACTCATCCGAAGTCAACGCCATCGTGACGCACACTTCCGCTAATGAAACTTTGCACTTGTTCATGTTCTTCATACCATTCATTTACTATAAGTCTGGAAACATGTCCTCATTCTTTATCATTTCTACATTTTACAGTAATAGAGTGCTGTAGTGGTGATGTATTTTTGTAGGCCAACCCGAAGTGTTGCATCAGCCTGGTTCCCTCGACAACAACCCAAGAGGATTTTTGTATTATTATTGCAAAACATAAGCTCTGTGACCAACAAAAGATTATGATTCTTACAAGTTTTGTTCATCATGATGACCTTCTCAAATGAACACAACATTTATGAATATTGAAGCCGATATGCAGTTGACAGAAGTAAATATAGGCTTTAAAGGTTAATCGAACCAAACCAGTCGCATGACACTCTTTCAGTCCTATAAACATTTTCCCTGAAAGTTTGAGTTTGCAAGAGTATAATTATGAACAATGAAGCTGCGAAAGCAACTAGTGAGAAGATGAGTTTGCATGTTTAGTGTGATGACTTTTAAAAATTATTAAAATTATGCTTAATTATTTTTAAATACCTAAAACACTGACCTTGTTAACCTAAAACCCACTCAAACACCCACTTCAGGACGAGGGCAGTGAAAGTGCTAATATGAAAACTTGGTTTCAGGTGCATTCTGGGATGTTTTCTGTACAGTACAGTACTGAAGAATAGCTGCTCCAACTTGGCCAACTGTAATTTTAGTAGTTTTGGCAATTCATACTCACTAGAATCATCATGTTAGTTCAGTCCACTGTGACTGGATATGCTGGATCTAACCGATCATTGATGTCCATGCGCTTCGGCTCACAGTGAGCTGTGCCACTTGGAGGCAGTGTTACACAACTCCAGTAACTGGCAGTGCTCTGAACATAGAGAGAATATTCCAGATCTTTCTGCTTTGTTCATGCACTGTGAGACCGCTATACTGCTTGTGAAATGAACAACTGTAACTTACATGCCAAGCGCTTTGGAAATCATGGTTGCCATTCATTTAATTCTTGTCCCCCTGAAGGAGTTCAGAGTGCTACTTGTCGTCCTTTTGCTGATGAGTTGGCTAATCGCACATTCATTAAGAACATAATTTAAGAGGTCATGTAGGCCGATTCTTTCTCTAAAATTCACCAGCAACATCTGCATTAATGCATGGATTCAGCTGAAATGTAAGGTTACGGTATGATATTTTTTGCACACGTTGTGTTTGTAACCCGTCTTGCAGGGCAATTCACTTGAGGTCTCTGCTTATAAGGTTGACTTGGCAACGGCAGACAGCGTTCGTTAATGACCGGGATCACGCTGCAATCCCTGGATGAAACCGCCTTATTAGATAATTACTCAAACAAGAGTTATAGTCTGTCGAAATGAAGTGTTGAGCGGCAGAAAATTTGCATGCAGAGAAGAGATAACATAAAGTTGTCATGTGACTAGTGCCCTTATCATTTATTTAATAAGGTAAATACCGTTTACAATTTTAATATTAATTTAAATATTGCCAGATTGAAATTCAAATATAAATAAATAATTATAGAAATAATAAATAAATATATTATAGTTAATAATTAATAAAAAACTATAGTGTAATGAAATATTTAAAATATTTTTGTCCATTTCTGTAATTGCTCAAACTCTAATTGGTTTAATGCTGCTCATAAAAGCAGTTGTGACAAAGCCAATAATAGAGAATGACTTATTTATTTAGATTAGCTTAACGAACTGAAAAGCAATCAGAAAGCACTGCATTTGTGCTCTTGTTATAATTAATATTTATTTATATAACAGTTTTTAATACACAAATGAATGTAATTTAAACCTATTTTGTCAGAGCTGGCTCAAACACATGGAGTTGAAACACTGCTTTCATTCTTTTACTTTCTTTTTCAGTCGACTTGTACCCTTCACATCCGTAGCTGTACGAGCACTAGTGAATCTATGTAGGCATGGCTTTTGAATATATTTGATCATTTTGTGTTGGCGTGTGACACTCGGCTGTTTTTGATTGCTCTTACTCGAAGTGTAAGTGCGTTATGTTTCACGTGTTCTCGTTTGGCATCTGCATTCATGCGTTTACTGGCACGATCTGATTATAAGCTACAAATGCCTTAAGAATGAAAGCAGGATCACTTCAGCAAGAGTTGCCTGCCAAGCAAATAAACAGGAATGTAAATATGAAGTCAGTGCAGTTGTCGTTTGTCATCGGGATAGTCTGCTTGAAGACGTTTCTCCTGTGTAAGATTGTATCTGCTTCATTACCTCCATTACCACGGCCAATTTGCCTCGTATCCAAATAAGGGGAATGGAACACGAACCCAGACATGGTCCCCTCGGTCTTAAACTGCTAGCTCGCTCTCTCTCTCTCTCTCTCTCTCTCTCTCTCTCTCTCACTCTCTCTCGCTCTCTCTCTCTCTCTCTCTCTCTCTCTCTCTCTCTCCTCATCACCCTCTCTCTCTCTCTCTCTCTCTCTCTCTCTCTCTCTCTCTCTCTCTCTCCTCGGAGCTCTCTCGCCTCGCTCTCTCTCTCTCTCGCCTCTCTCTCTCTGTCCCTCTCTCTCTCTCTCTGTCCCTCTCTCTCTCTCGCTCTCTCTCTCGCTCTCTCTCTCGTCTCTCTCTCTCTCTCTGTCTCTCTCTCTCTCTCTCTGTCTCTCTCTCTCTCTCTCTCTCTCTTCTCTCTCTCTCTCTCTCTCTTCTCTCTCTCTCTCTCTCTCTCTCTCTCTCGCTCTTCCTGTGGCATCTGTATTCTGTCAGGAAGAATGAAAAGACACTACTCATTATTAGGGAACGTGGTTGACGATCATCACCTGGCCCGAATGGGAATTTTTGGAAACAGTAAGTTGTTCAAGGGTTCTTTTCTTTTCTTAAATATACTGTACTTTTCAAAAGTTTGGAAACAATGTGTTTTGATGAAGTCTCTTATGCTTACTAATGCTGCATTTATTTGATCAAATATGCAGTACATTATTACGCATTATTACAATTTAAAATAAGTTTTCTATTTGAATATTTGATGCAAAGCATAGTTTTCAGTGTCACGTGATTCTTCAGAAATCATTCTAATATGCTGTTTTGTTGCTCAATTATTATTGATGCTTAATAGCGTTTTTAATAATGGTTCTTATTATCAATGTTATTATTATCATGTGCTGCTATTGTATTATTGTGGTTTTTCAGGATTCAGTGACAGAATTAGTTTGAAATGGAATCTTTTGTAACATTGTAAGTTTTTAGAGTCACTATTTTGATCAATTTAATGCATATTTGCTGTAAAATACCAGCGATTTCTGTTAAAACAATCATACGCATACCCCAAACATTTGAATGGAAGTGCTGTATATCATGGTTTTTGCATAAATATTAGTTTGCAAAACTCTCTTCAACATAATAATATGAAATGTTTTGTGAGCAGCCAATTAGTTTATTAGAAAGATTTCTGGAGGATCACGTGACACTGAAGACTAATGATGATGAAAAAACAACTTTGCAGCAAAGGAATAAATTGCATTTTAAAACCAATTGCAATAAAAAAAATGTTTATACTATTTTGCAATATTAGTGTTTTTGCTGAGCACATACATGCAGCACTGGTGAACATAAGACACTTAATTAAAGTTTTTTTATAAGTATTATATTGAATATGCCTTGGATAGATGGGCTTTTGGATGATCGCACGAGGCTCTGCACCTCTGCTTGTGCTATGTTATAATTGAAGTTAGTAACTTGCTCTTTCTGCCGTGAGGCTGCAGAACAGGGTTTCAGTGTGACATCATGAGAAACAGGATGAGATAACTGCATCCCGCAGAGAACCTCATTTCTCTCTAATAAGTTCCAGCTTCACTCTGTCACTGCGCTTGTAGCTTTATAGTGCTGGAGGAAATTCAGATGTTCACTGCTCTGAACCCTTCTGTTTTTACCCAGAGGCCCCTTTAAAATCGCAAAAAGCATACTTAACATTTGAAGCATCGGGATGATGCGGCATGACTTTTCCTAATCTTACCAGAACGCTTCTAGCTAAATGTCAAGTTGATAACATTAATCACTCATCTGCGATACCATTAATTACACATCTACTTAGTGTCTCGGCAATCCCAGCTATAAAACATTCTAATGATTTTTTTACAAAATATTTTGGAGACTTTAGCCATCCACTCCTAAAAGTTATTTAATTTGATTTATGCATCGCATATCAATCCATGTGCGTGACTAATTTGTGGTAATCCAGAGGTTTAAAACTGTGATGATATCGGTCTAAAAGGGTTTAAATGGGTCAGAGGATCATGCTAATAGAACTTCAAATTAAAGGTTCATTTCAAAATTACTTTTATTATTAATCTCAAGGGGATAGTTTACCCCTCCATTGTCAAGTGACTGAGCTCCAGATTTGTTGGGCTCCCACTGTTCTTTAAAATACATTGAATAATTAAAGGCTTTTTTGGTCTTATACACAGTTATGGGCAGGATAAAACTTGCATAGAAATGTAAACCTGGCCAGCTGCTTGGATTATGGTTTAAATAAATAATAGTTGGTCAAAATGGTAAAACTTATAATCAATGAAAAAAAGGCATTTCAGTTGCCAAATGTACAGATATGTGCAAGAATATGGAGTACAAAATGCAGAGTATGGTACAAGGCAAACACATTTCGAATAGGGTTCGTAAATGAAAGCAGAATTGTCATTTCAGGGTTAACCATCCTTTGAAAGTCAGTCTCAACAGAACCTGAGGGTTAAAGTGGGCTTTTGCACTGCCTTTTCAGCTGGAGTATAAACATACAGTACAAATAGTGTCTGATCTCTGGCTCTCTCTTCTAGCCTCATGCGCAGGCTTTGTGTACACGTGCTGCAAGCACACTGCCAAACATACAAGTGCACAAGCCAGGGAATTGAGATAAGTGATCGGAGAGAGCATCCTGGGGCATGTTGAGACGTCCCTATGTGAAATACAACAAGAGATTATGAAGCGTTCGGGCCCCGCCTCTCTCTGCCGTTTGCCAGAACAGCACCAAGTACTCCTAAGACATCAGGGTCATTGAATGGCCTGAACCTGCCTCCAGGCTTACAGCAGCCCAGTGGCCACATCCACACTAAATCTCGCATGTGACTCTTACACAAGAAAAGCTGCGGTGGACTTAGTTTTTAGGGGCCCAGGGATCAATCGAAGGTTCTGAGGTGGATTCGCAAGGAGTTCAGTGAGTAACCTAAAGGTTTTTTAGTCATTTCTGCTTGATATTAAGTATTAAACTTTGCATATTTAGTTGGAGAATGTAACTTCTAATGTCTGCTTATTTCTGTCAGCCAGAGTTTATTAATAACCTTTGGCTGAATATGAATCTGTTAACAAATGTGCAAGATTTTCACTCTAGACGTCAGCTCTATTTAGTGGAGTTTGGAGATTTGAATAGGTTGCCGCTGAGCTCTGAGTGAGGAAGACTATCAGCAATCATTGTTAAGTGTGCAGTTTGCTGGACAGATTTAGGATCCCCCTGTGGTTCAGTTGAATTGTGGGAACTGGCCTCTCTATTGTTACTCAGTGGTGCTGCTCAGAGCTGTTTACTGTCTCTGTATGTGTCTGACAATAACAAAGTATTTTTTGGGTGTTATGGGTGTCAGACGTAAGCAGCTCTAGCATGAAGGGCTTTGTTTCTCAGTATGGCACAGCGGTGAAGTGATGGACGGTCTATTCCCAGCAATCCTTATCGGAGGTTATCTCATTTTTCATTATTTGCATCAGATGAGTGTAACAAATCTTCATTCTCATTTCCAATAAATAAAAAGCGTAAATGTAATGTTTTTCATTGTGAGACATATTATAAATGTTTGATTAAACTAGTGTCTATCATACAATTACAGTTGCATGAAAAGTAGTTAGTTTTAAATTTCATGTCTGTATCTTGACCACCTTATCTGTAACAATTATGCCACATCTTTTTTATTGTTGTTATGATTTTGATACATTTACAATTATTGGTTTGGCAGATGCTCTCAAATTAATTATTGTTGCTATAAAATAAATATTTGTTGCACATTTTTGCCACAGTCTATTGCCACATTACTTGAAATTGTAAAGTAAAATAATTGTAAAGTTTCTTTTAAAAGACAATAAAACAATCACATTTCATTTTCTTCAATATTTGTTGACTACATTCATCACGCTCAACCATTCAACCCTGTTAATTAAAGGATTGTTCACCCAGAGATGTAAATTACCCCATGGTTTACTCAACCCTTAAGCCATCCTAAGTGTATGTGACTTTCTCCTTTCAGACAAATACAACCAGGGCAATCAGAGTTCTTCCAAGCTTTACAATGGAAGTCAATGGGGTTTTGAAGCCCAAAAACTGGATCCGTCCATCATAAAAAGAGCTCTACACATCTCCGGGTGTTAATAAAGGCCTTCTGAAGTAAATCGATGCGTTTGTTTAAGAATATATATATATATATATATATATATATATATATATATATATATCATTTGACAGTTAGCGAAAGCTAGATAAATATGGATATCACCTTTATTAACCCCCTGGAGCCGTGTGGAGCACTTTTAATGATGTACGGAGGCAGTTTTTTGGGCTTCAAAATCTTAAACCTCATTCACTGCCATTATAAAGTTCGGAAGAGCCAGCACATGTTTTAATATAACTCCTAATGTATTCATCTGAAAGAAGAAAGTCCTATACACCTAGGATGGCTTGAGGAAGAGTAAATCATGGGGTAATTTTTGGGTGAAGTTATAATAAAAAAGGCTATACAAATATGATAAATAAAAGTTTATCCCAAACTAGCCTCATAAACATACTTGTCTAAATGTAATATTTATGTATTTGAATAGCATATACAATCATGGCCAACAATATCGGCACCCTTGGTAAATATGATCAAAGGCTGTGAAAATTAATCTGCATTGTTACTCCTTTTGATCTTTTATTTAAAAAAAAATCACAAAAATCGAACCTTTCATTGGATAATAAGAATTTAAAATGGGGAAAATTTTATTATGGAATAAATGTTTTTCTCAAATACACATTGGACACAATTATTGGCTCCCCTAGAAATGATTATGAGTAAAATATCTCTGAAGTATATTCCCATTCATATTCACAATTTTGAGCACTCCAGGCTGATTATGAACATGAAATTATCCAGCCATGGCTTCCTGTTTCACAGAAATATAAATAGGATAGAAAACAAAGCCCAAATTCCCTTAATCATTCATCACAATGAGAAAAACCAAAGAATGTATTTCTGATGTGCAGCAAAAGATAATTGAGCTTCACAAATTAGTGAAGTGTCTTTAAGAAAAGAGCTAGAGCAGTGAAAATACCCATTTCCACCACCAGGGCAATAATTAAGATTTTCCAATCAACATAAAATGATATGAATCTGCCTGGAAGAGGACGTGTGTCTATATCGTCCGAATGCATGGTGAGAAGGAGAGATTGAGTGTCTAAAGACTAGTCACTACTAACATCACTAGTTGTTTGTTTACATTAGTTAATGCACTGTGAATTAATAACTAACAATGAACAACTATTTATTAAATAAACAAAGATAAATAGTGTAATAAATGTATTGTTTATTCATGTTAGGTAATACATTATAACACCTTACTGTAAAAGCGTTACCAATTAATTTAATATAAATAGATATATTTGGCACACAAAATGAGATGACAGAGAAACTCTCTTAATCACAATTTAATAAGATATATGAAAAATTACTCAATGACACATTCTGCCTAACATCTAATTTTGTAAGTCAAATGATTAAGAAACAAAATAAAGGTAAGTGATAAGATGCTATTTTATTCACAACATATATCTTCTCTTAAAATACCTCATATGGTTATGATAATCAAAAGAGTCCTGAGCAAGATCAATCTTTGATCTCTGCAAACCAAACTACCACTTTAATGAATTTACTTCCCAACTAATAAAACGATTGGATCACTAGATAGCTCCACACTGGAGAGCTGCTTTATAACAGAAAATCAAGTTGTAATTCTAACAGAAAGCGACACTAATGAAACTGTTTGATTTAAGCTTATCTATTACTATAGAAATAAACGTGATGCGACTGCTTTACTGAAGCACCGAACTGAAGAGCTCATGCAAACATCACTTTCTCACCGCTGTCAGTTCTTGTTTAAACTGTTGGTTATTGTGTTATTGAGAAGAAAACGCTAAAGCGCTGGTCTCTTCTTCTCTTGAACTGCATCAGAATTACAGTCTTGCGCTACAGTGCCACGCTGGTCAAACCGCAGTATTACAGGCTCTTACATCAGGTCACGTGAGATCAAACGACTACTCGACAACAGAAATATTTATCAACAATTTTTTATTGTCGACGTTGTCGATAATGTCGACTAATCGTTTCAGCTCTTCTGTCAAATGGAGGTTTCAAAAGTATTGAATAAAAGGGTGCTGTTAATTGTGGTCAATGTGTATTAGAGAAAAACATTAATTTCATAATGATATTTCCATTTTAAATTCTGATTATCCAATGAAAGGTTCGATTCTTTAGATTTTTTAAAATAAAAGATCAAAAGGATTAACAATGCAGATTAATTTTCACAGCCGCCTTTGATCATATTTACCAAGGGTGCCGATATTTTTGGTCATGACTGTACATCCAATTGGATTATACAGATTTAACATTAATTAATGTGATGCATATGTCAGTCATACACAAATGAAGCAGCTTTATGGATAAACATTTGAGTTTTCATTTTTTATATTATTTTTATATTTAAAAAATATTATTAATAAAGGCTTATTTGTTAAAAGAACTACAAAATCACAAAGTGTAAATGGTTTAGATAAAATAAGGTTTCAATAAATTCTAAAATAAATAGAATATAAAATGGCTCATATATTATTTGATCTACTGAAGTCGAAGACCAACATGTTCTGAAGGTTAAGCACCTCCATTGACCATTTGTTGTAAAAGGCAATCGAATTTTAATAGCATTTTAATAGAAAATAGCATTTGAACCTTTTTATATGAAGTGCTCAGGGTCAAGAGACTCAATATTTGCAACCAAACATAACTAACACCTGCTGTTCTGACAAAATAGGATAAGAAAGGTTCCTCCCGTGTTGCACGTAGTTGCTCCTGCCAGGTGCGTAACGCACACACAGAATCATTACGTTTGACAGCTGGAATCTCGTGAATGAGACTGAACTATAAACGGTCACGTTTACCGCAGCAGAGAACGCTAAAACTGGAACTCTGCCACAAGCTCTCGAACTCGTATCGCTCCAGTCATGTTTCCAGAAGTGATTTTACCTCAGAAAAAACTCTCTTCATGCTTTCTGAGGCTGGGTTGTTTGTAGGATACTGGATAGCAGGAATAATGTTTCCACTGTAGAGTAGGGATGTGCAACAGCGATCGAGTACTCGAGTACTTGGCCGTGACAGCGATGAACGATCATGAAGACGATGATCATGGAAAACAATCTGATTGGTTATAGCAGCACTTTGGGCGGCACCCTGAGCTCTGATTGTTTAGCTTGCAACAGCATGCGGTTCAAAGTATAGACGTGAGAAGAGAAAAGCTTGGCTTTGAAGTCATGTAGTGATGTCTGGGTACATATCTGAATAATCTAATGGGATGCACTGGATATTAACATTTATTTATATGCAGCTGAATGCGCTGCATATTACCAGTGTTTAGTTTCATGCTCCAATGCAATGCCCGATATTGACTGAGTTATTTGAGATGGTCATATTGCTTTAGATGTTTCTTTTTAAAAAATACTGTTCCTATAATAATGCAGCAGTGATGTTTTTCATCATATTTGTTCAACAGTAGGCATACTTCAATTAAAATAGTTTCCATACTTTGTATGGTTTTGAAAATATGCAGGTTTTAGGAATCACTTGATAATGTAGATGAAAATATAGCACACATCTGCCATAAACATTAATGACATAAGGATCATAATGAGAACTTTATAATCCTTTCCTCAACCGTGTTTTAGCGCTGTTGAAAGCGCATCACGGCAGTAGCTCTCTCTCTCTCTCTCTCTCTCTCTCTCTCTCTCTCTCTCTCTCTCTCTCTCTCATGGTGCTTGAGAAACTCTCACGATAAGAAAATCTGTATCAGCAAAGATATTTGTGTTTCAGGCTATCCAAAAATAATGAATTGATGTGTGATTGGCCGAAGCCAGCATTGTCTGGAAAAGAGGACAACACTGGCATGGACGCAAAATATTTAGTAATTTCTGAAGAGGGCCAGACATCCATCCAGTGAGAGAGAGGCGGGGGGGTCATATTAGACTTCAGATCAGGACGAGATTCGGGATGGCTCTCTGCCTAGATGAAAGGCCTGTCATGATGAAGAAAGTAAAAGCGGTTTGTTTTCCAGTCAGTCCTGCTTTTAAAAACTCTTTCAGTCTTCCAAACCATAAAAAAGGATCAACATAAGAACAGTTAAACCGATCTGAATGACTGTCTCGGGTCTGAGAGTTCTTATGTTCTCATTCTCATTCTTCTGGAAAGTAACGGTTATAAGTCCTGTGAAGTTCTCCATATTGTGGCCTGTTCTTGTGGAAACCTTATCAAAGAGTTGCTGGCACGACTGTAACCTCAACACATGATTGTTCTTGGCAGAATGTGTGTCACGTTTGATTAATGCATTGAGGAAGTTATTTGTACGTCCCTCAGGAATATGGCCGCTGTATAGTCTGCTTTTAACACAGTGACTGTGAGGGTTTAGCTTAAACACAATAACTGGGATTTATTAGCAAGTTCACCTTTCAAACAATGTTACATTAGTATACTGAGCTTTTACTGCAGAGGCAAAGTAAAGACCCTGATATACTCATTCTTCTCTCAAGGGTAGAACAAGGTTAAAAAACTGTTAGCAAACATCCCAGCGCCATCCACACTGCCGAGAGCAGCATTGAGATGAATATGTGCTGCATGTTTTCTCAACACAACAAACATTTCAGTGGAGAGAAAAGAGCCGTTAAGAACGCATCTGATTATAGCGATGTGGATATGTTTGCACCAACTCTGCAATTTGTCACTCCAGTCTAGTCAAATAATGTTTATTAATAGTGCTTTATGCAATAGATTGCTTTAATGCAAGAGGCTTTACAATATTATACATGAGAAAACTATGTTGGTGTAGATTATATTTTGAATTTTGAATGAAATGACGATTTTGTATGAAATTGCATCACACCAGTTTGTTCTTCAATGTAGCTTTAAGTATGTTGAAGCCTTAATGCTCTTGTAACAAACCTATATTTGATCTTTGTGTTCAAATTATTTATTTATTGCTTCTGGTTTATTTATTTATTCAGAATTAATTTTATTCATAATCAAAAGTCCCATAAATATTATTTCTAATAAATACTTTTTTCCCATTTTAATAATTGGCCATTATGGCCATGTTTTTAATTAAAATGCTAATTGTTAATGGGAAAATCCTACAGAGGTCAACTAAATTAAGATAAAAAAGTTGTCTTAGACTTAGATGTCATTTTGGGTAAATATAATGTTTTCACACCAGATCTTTGATTTAGCTTAAAGTATAATTTGCTTAAAGTATGTTTTTTTTACACTTTTGTCATATTTATTATTTTTCTTTTTTTATTAGAAATAATTATTCTTTAACTTATCAGTAAAAACACTTCATAATTAGCTATTATTTTTCTATGGCATAAAATACATTTTATGTAAATGGAGAATCCTGCACAGGTCAACCCAATTGAGAGATACACAAAGTAGTCTTAAATAACATCAACATCGGCAATTCAAAAATCCATACTTGCGAGTCATATCTCACAACAGATACATACATATCTGACATACACACTGGTCCCGATTTGGCTCCTCTTCACTGTAACCCTAGACCACCCTGCGTATGCCACTTCAGAACGCTACAGACGCGCTCCAGCTGAACCTCTTCTCCTCGCCTGTCTGTAACAGCTGCAGCGATTGGGTCACACGAGACCTTGCTCTCGGTGTGCTAGAAGGATCCTCAGGTCACCCCGTATCGACTCTGAGGATCCGTGCGGAGTCATTATGCCCAAGGGCAGCTCTGGGTGAATAAATCAAGCCCCCTTCGTTTGCGCTTCATTAGTGGTAGATTACAGTTAAGGCAAGATACGGGATATGACGGGCTGCGGAGTAAACACTGATTAGATGCGTGTCAGATGGGCTATGTCACTGTTGTCAGGGGCTTTTTACAGAGTGTGAACAGAACAAATGAAAAAAGGGCTTGATTAATGTGCATATTCTGCTTTATCATGCAAATGAAATGTTCAGTCAGCTGAATTCGATTTTAGACGGGGTGAAAGGAGACAGCATGTTGTGCGTAAATGTTTTGTAGCCATTTATTCAATTCATTGCTTAAAGATATTAAATGAACATAAAAATTCTGCCATTACTTTCATTTATCTCTATGTAGTTTTGTTGTTCTATTTTGTTGTTATTGTGGTATTTAATTGTACTTTTTGTTTGCTGTGTTGTCATTTTGTGTTTTCTTTGTTGTTTTGATGTCTTTGATATTTATGTTTGTCATTTTTTGTTGTTCTGTGGTGTTTTGTTTTTATTTTTGACTGTTTAAATGTTTATATTTTTTGTGTGTTTTGTTGTCATTTTGTTTGTTGTTTTGTTGTGTTGTCTTTTTTGTTTGTCATTTTTTTTGTTCTGTGGTGTTTTCTTTTTTGACTTTTTGTTGTTTTGTTTTCTTGTTTTCATTTTCTGTTTTTGTGGTGTTTTGTTTGTGTTGTGTTGTCTTTTTTGTTGTTTTTGTGATGTTTTGATTTACTTTTTATTTATTAATTTCACAAAAAAGGATGGTGTACATTAATAAACATTAATGAATGTAAATGTACCCAAATTAGCCCGAAGGCTAGTTTTCATTGGTCCTTTTCCCAGATGTTGTTAGGGCTACAAACTATAGAGAAAGAAAAGAAACCGAATCAGTACCAACGAAATACAACCAAAAAATAAACAACTCTCTAATATACAATTAAACAACAGATTATACAAAATGACTATAAATAAATCATAAAAAATAAATATAAAAAGCAGCTTCTCAAGATAGATAAACCACATTAATATTCACATTGTTGATTATGAAGAAGTCATTTTGATTGTGGTATTGAATTCCACTGATGTGATGATGATGCTCTGAATGAAAAAGAGCTTGACCAAACAAAGTTTTTCTATGTGGAAGTATGCAGTCAGCTTTAGCCACACCTCTAGGAGGAGCTAAACCATGCATAATCTTATGAACTAAACAAACATGTTTAAACTTAAGTTATATTTAAAATATGACAAATCTACAATTTTAAGTGCTTTTTTGTTTGTATAATAATTTAAAACTATAGAATGTGTATTAGACCAGCTTGTCAGACAGTCAGTAATATGAGAACGAGTCATTGAATGTACTGTGTTCCTGTGGCTCAGTGGTAGAGCATTGCGTTAGCAGCACAAAAGGTTGTGGGTTCGATTCCCAGGGAACACGCATACTGACAAAAAATATATAGCCTGAATATATAAGTATAGTATACTATAACTATACTGAGTATTGTAAGTCGCTTTGGATAAAAGCGTCAGATAAATGCATAAATGTAGAATTAAAATATATCTTTGCATTCTCATTTGATTAAGAGCTTCTAATAATTCAATTCAATTCAAGATTATTTGTATAGCGCTTATCACGCAGCTTTATAGGAAATTAAGTTTCTACAATAGATTTATATATTGCAGAAACTTAATATATTTAACTTATGGCAAAATGTGGTTAATTCTGTATATTGTCTGATGGTTGGCTTCCTCTGAGGTCCTCTGAGGGATTGTTATCATCTCTTCTCAGGTGTTTGGTCATCTCAGATCATTTAAGGGTTGGATCCAGACTCAATCTTGTGTAATTCCTAGTTAACATCCCGTGGCAGAAACAGAGAGACAAATAGAGACATAATTGGCGTAGCTTTTGTTCCATCCAAGCAAAAATAATTTGTTCAACCCAAGCTAAAGCATAATAATGTGCGTTTGATCAGATATACATGCAGTACAAGATTGTGAGATGCATTATATGAATGCTTGGCTAAAGAGATGTGTCTTTAATCTAGATTTAAACAGAGAGAGTGTGTCTGAACCCCGAACGTTATCAGGAAGGCTATTCCAGAGTTTAGTGGACTTTGCTATCCGAGGTACTACCTAGAGTCCAGAGTTTTGTTCCTTAGGGAGCGGGTTGATTGTAGCGTGATAGAAGATTAGTTAGGTACGCAGGAGCTAAAGCATTTAGGGCCTTATAGGCAAGTAATAATATTTTGTAACTGATACGAAACTTAATAGGTAACCAGTGCAGAGACTGTAAAATCGGAGTAATATGATCATATTTTCTTAACTGAATAAACTGAAAATGAACTAAGTTAAATTTGACCTTTTTACATACCTTTTTGATGTGTTTTAAAACCAAGACAGGAGTCCAAATGAACCCCTATTTATATTCTGAAACGACTTTGTTTGAATTTGTGTTTTCGTTTGTGTTTTGTATTCTTTTGTTGTTTTTGTTTTGTTGTTTTTGTTTTTAGACATTTTAATATATCTAAATGCAGCTTTTTCATTAAAGAACAGTTTATAGTATTTTGTATTTTTATCATATTATCAAGCTGTTGTTGTATAATGGTACTTTTCATTGATTCTTTCTTTTATGGTGTCTGGCTTCATTATTAAAATCGGTTAGCAAATAAAAAATGAAGTTTAAAATAAGAAATAAATTTCACTTTGTGAGATATACTGCTGATAATGAGTCACAATTATGGGATATTCAGTATAGACGAAAAGGAGAGATAATGTCATATTACGAAATACACAATAGAAATGAGATACAAAATCATAACGGTTTTATTTTTAAAACAGGCTTCCATACTAAATAGATTTAGAGTGAGAATGTTATGTAATTCTATTTTGCATAGTTGTTGCACACCTTCAGTTTGGCATGCGTTTGAAGCCAGCAGGGACTGGACGTGCGGAGTGCTACTCAGCTGCTGTGTGTCAGTCATTCTCAATGTATTCCAGCCGTTCCTGCGTGTCTGAGACACACTGACCCCTCCAGCTAGAGTTTCAGCCCTTGTGCTGGACCGTCAAGCAGTGACTCTCTCTCTACAAAGCACCTGCTGGATTAGTGGCTATAGAGAGCCCAGAACAACACCGGGTCAATGATGGGCCCAAGAGGCCCAAACTGAGCCAACGCGATTCTCATGGCCCGCATAATGTTTTTTTCCCAGTGAAATCTGATTTAGATAATCATGACATAATGACATCAGACACTGAAGTGATCTCATTTAAGTCCTGGTTAACATGATAATACAACTTAATTTGACACATTGATGGTTCATTTGAAACCAGTGTTATATTACATGTTATAGAAATGTTACCAAAAAACGAAAGCGAAGTTCTGCCCAGAGACTGTCACCCCCTCCATCTTCACAGGGCAGTTAGAGGTGACTCCCACACCTGCTGGTGCTGAGGTCAGATGGGGACATGCCAGTGAGAGAGAGTCAACGCTTGAGCATTAATGTCAGTGAAAGGATTGAGAAACATGTATTTCTAGAGCCACACACGTTCTGCAGCACTGAAGCATGCCAGATTATTACTTTCCTAAGCTGACAGTTTTAACATGAATCAACTAGCAACCATCTAGAAATGCTCTAGTAACCACTCAGATCACCCCCCGCCCAAAAAAAATATATATAGCAAACTAGTGAAAAAGATCTGTAGCAACAACCATCACACTTACCAAAGATTGATTCTTTATTGGTATCTGTGGTTCTTTTTCATTGGACAAAAGGCTTTATGGTGAAAAAAGTCTCTCCACATAAGTACAGGGTTTATTTTGGTATTATAAATGTCTTAAATTCAAAGTCATGGCATAATTGTTTCAAGCACTTTAAAGAAAATATATATCTTCCTCAGTGTTTTTGTAGTTTTCCAATAAAATATCTTAACATCCTTAAGTCAGGAGAAATTATGAAAATCTGAAATTATGCTTAAAACATGAACAAATATCTGGGCTGTGTAAACCTGTTTTTCATTTGAAATATGCTGATTTCTGAGTCCATTAGCAGATATTTGTTCTTGTTTTAATCCCAAACTCACTTCATTTAGATATGTTTCTCAGAAAACAAAACTTATGTCATGTTGCTTCTCAAGTACGTGTCTTGAATTTGATTTAAGAATCTTTTGCTCTGGAAACAAGTCAAAGTTACTTGAGAACTTAACTTTTTAGAAGTGAGATTAAAAGGTACAGTAAAAGATATTTCCATATTTTAGTGTTTAGGGTCATAGCTATTCAACCCATAAGCTATTTTTCTTTTTAGTAAAATGAATAAAGTAATTCAAATGTGTTATGAACCACTTATACAACTTAAAGTGTGCTCCCTAGACATTAACATTTAGAGGACATGTATTCCCCTCAATGTATTCATTACAGTTTCTTTACTTGGTCTTAAAAAGTCTTACATAATTTGTTTTTTATGTATGAACCGTTCACTGAAAGGTTCTTTAAGGAACCAAGAATCGTTCTGTGGCATCTCTGCTGAAAACCCTCTTTTGAAGAGTGTGGCAGCAGCTTTTGCTTTGAGAATGAGTGTCAGACTTCAGGCGGCTGGTGAACGTGCAGATTTTAGTCCCTAAGGTCCAGTTTAAGATCTGACAACAGCAGACTTTGCTTTTATCATGAGCCGAGCAGGAAACCCATCCCATTAAAGAGTAATTATAAAGGACCACGGCTCTACGGCTCAGGGAGGGGCTTCTGAGGACTGCCAAATGATTTCTCAGATAAGGAGACGGTTTGCGTAGTGCTGTAGTTTAACGTTTGGAAACAACAGCTGCAGTATTGAAGTCCTGCACGGTTGCACAGATTCTACATCAATCAGTAGTGGATAACAGCCTTAGTACTGTATTCTGTCATGCCCATTATATTATCCAGCTTGTAATGCAATTAATACGTAAAGAATAAATTATGGCAGATCATTGAAGAATGGCTGAAAAATGAATGCAAACCCTGCATCTATAGAGAATGATGCACCATTAGTAGGTTTGTAAACGTAATGATGTGATGTGCAGATGATGCATTCAACAAAGCACTTCATAGACATACAGTTAAAGAATCGAAAGTCTGTCAACCAGTGAGAATAAACAACACTGTGGGATCATTTATGATAATGTAAGTCCATTGGTTATCTGGGCTTGGCTCTAAATACTGTTGACTCACGTATTGACATGCAATATTTAGAGATCGAGTGTCGTAATTGGTCGGCAGCAACTCAAAATGTTTGTCTTTGCCTTTTAAGCATACTGTGATGACATGTTAAGTATACTAAAGCAGGCTCTCTTGTCTTGATTCAAACCTCATAAACACGGGTCCGGACAGTTTCAAAGGAGAGTTGCCTCATCACATAATTCCTCATCTTGATTGAGTTTGTTGCGTTCTCTATGTTTGAAGTGAGAAAAATGAGAAACAGGGCAATTGACTTGCTAAGCACCATCAGGAATCTTTCATCCTGGTTGCTGTGGCAATAAGCTCCTTTATCCTCGGTGACGAGCGCGACTCTCTGTGTCCAATTAGAGGCGTTATTCATCTCCCCTTGAAATATTGCATCTGCTGCTTGTTTTCTAGAAAAGAAAAGGGCATTAAATACAAATTTAAAATGGATTTTTCTTGCTGACGTATATGCAATGTTTAGATTTATTTTATATGTGGGGAAGACATTGTTTTATTTATGTATTTAATATTGCCATTTTTGTACAAACTGCATGCTACGTTTTTCACTACCAATTTATGTTTTTGACAACATTTATAATGTTATAATGTTATAATGTTAATGTTATAATATAATTTGACAACATTTATAATGTTACAAAAGATTTCTATTATAGTAAATGCTGTTCTTTTGATCATCAAAGAATCCTGAAACAAAATTGCTGTAATATGTTTTCCTCAACAGTAATAAACCGCTTAACTATTTATTAATAAGAAATGTTTCTTGAGCAGCAAATCAGTATATTAGAATGATTTCTGTCTGAATGTGAATCTGAAAACTGGAGTAATGATGCTGAAAATTCAGAATTCTTTCCTTTAGATTGCATTTAAAAAAATATTAAAATATAAAAGTTTAATTTAAATTGTAATAATGCATATAATATTGCTGTTTACTGCATTTTAGTTCAAATAAAGGCAGTCTTTGAGAGAAAACTAGATTTCTGCATAAGAATTGTACTAACCCCAAACTTGTGAATGTGGAATAGACAGTTAAAATGTTGTCAGGGCAAGTATAAATCTGAAACTACTGTAAACAACACCTTACTGTTATTTACACATGCTTCTTTCTGGTTGTTCTTGCATTGTAAATAACCTAAGTGAAAGGTCTTCAAGGTCCTGTGCTTCGCTTTAGCTCAGAGCACCTGTTATTCACCTATGTCACGTTGCATCGCCGCTGAATCCATTTATCCAATGAGAGAGGTGTAATTCTCATCAGAGCCAGCGCCGGATGAGGAGAGAGGTGGCAAAGAAGCTGGGTCAATGGTTTCAGAGGAAGAGCTCAGACAACAGCTGTAATGACTTTCCTGGAATCAGCTGGCAGAAATGCAGTCTGGGATCAGTAATGGTGAAATAATGGCTGCTCACTGCAGAGAGAGGAGATGTGCTCTACGTCATAGATAGGAGGAAAATCACCGAACTGGTGCTCTTTCTCAATAAGGATAAATTGAATCGCAAGATCTGGGATTGTTATCCATTTCTGCTCTTACTGGGCTGATCATTAAGCAGTTACTTGTTCAGAAGAGAGGTCTTTTTTTGACTCGTATGGCTTCCTGTTGTTATCATTATTAAGGAACCGGCTGTTTGTTCCTTGGGTTGTTCACATTGAAAGCGATTGAATCACTGCAGGGCACCAAGTCAGAGATTATTAGAGAAGCAGATGGGAACCTCCATGTCTATTAGGTGTTCCATGGACTAGTCAGCTAGTTGATTAGTTCTGCTACTAGTTAGGCTTATTTAGTTAAACCAGTGTTTCTCAATCAGATGGCCTCCGCAAACTTCCTGGGACACAGTATGTCCTCATTTATTTAAACTAGGTTATATCAACACAGTCTTAATTCAAATTTTTAAACACAAATATTTAAGTAAAATACTAAAACTTGAGATGTAAAAGTGTATTAAGATATAAAGAGCAAAAATGCCTAATATTTGGCAATATTCCATGTTTAATATAAATTAATTTGTCTACATAATAATTGTTCTCTCATTTAATTTAAACTTGACTTAACCTTGTTTTTTTTTAATCATGGCAACACTGTAGTAATTTGTTTCCTTGTTGCAGTTAAATCAAAATGAGGAATTAATTAGTGCACCATTACTATGATTTAATAAAGCAAGGGAATTAATTAAGTTCTAGGAACAAATTCTTAATTCATGGCCACAATTAAAACATTTCTGTCTGCATGTCATCTACATGGCTTCGCACAACACTTGACTGACTTTTGTTAATAAAAGTTCTAACTTTAATATAAGTTTGTAATTTGAATGATAGCGAATTCACCATTTTCAAGCATTCAAAGACAGGGAACAATGTCAAGATCTAATTCATATGTTGTCTTGTGAAAAAGGTTGAGATACTCCTGGTTTCGACAACCTCTCTGTTTAACAAGACAACCTCAGCAGGAGACGTGAACTGCCATTGCCTCTCTTTTTTACAGATTGACCATGTTGATCCTACCCTGAGTCCTGAGGTCTATCTCCTGCACCCGTCCAGAAAGCTGCTTGCCCAGGCCGTGTCATGGCCGCCAGTCTCTCCGTTACGGATTAGATTCAGGGTCTGTCCTCCAAGAACCAGCATTGCAGCTCATCTGAGCGGGGCCCTGCTGGAGGCCACAGCTTCTCTCGGGGCCCGAAGTTCTCTGCCCGGCTTCACTTTTGGATCCATAGGTCGAGCGATGCTGAAAGGTAAAAAAAAAAAACACCACAAATTTCAGATTTGTTGATGCTTCAGGCTGATGTTTTTATGAAAAAATGGGAATTCACTACTGACGAGGCTTTTAAAGGGTTACTCCACCCCAAAATTACCCCCATGTTGTTCCAAACCTGTAAAAGCTTTGTCCATCTTCGGAACACAGTTGCCGATATTTTGGATGAAAACCAGAAGGCTTCCGACTGTCCCATTGACTGCTAAGTAAATAACACTGTCAAGGTACAGAAACACATGAAAGACATCGCCAAAATAGTCCATCTGCCATCAGTGGTTCAATCTGTATTTTACGAAGCTACGAGAATACTTTTTGTATGCAAAGAAAACAAAAATAATGACTTTCTTCAACAATTCGTTTCCTCCGTATTGCACCGTATAGCGCCATTTTGGAGAATATCCGCTGGATGCAAATAACGTACGCTGTTCTGTGTCAGCCGCACTACACGGATACATTTTCTACATTAATTTACACTTTGATTTGAATGAAAATAACACGTATCCGTGTAACACGGAGGAGATGAACTGTTGAATAAAGTTGTTATTTTGTTTTCTTTGCGTACAAAATAACTTTGCGTTTTCTTGTCACTTCATAAAATTCAGATTGAACCACTGATGGCAGATGGACTATTTTGTAGGGATGCATCGATCCGATACTCAGGATCGGTATCGGCTCCGATCCGGTCATTTTCTGTGGATCGGGTATCGGTCAGACGAGACCGATCCAAATCCGATGTTGTGCATATACTATTCTGTGCTGTTGTTAAGCCCCACGGAAGTCACATAAACATCATAAAGCACCATAAATTTTTGTGCACTATATTTCAAGTGTTCTGCCGCTGTTCCATAGTTTAATCTGAGGTACAGAGGAATATTTAAGTCGTTAAATTCAAGTTCACGTAAACTCCTCTCCGCTGCAGCTGTCTGTCATCCTCCATTCAGCATTCGGTTACTACACTCAAACTCTCTTCAAGAGCGCACAGTCACTGAGGTTTAACACTGTTAAAAGAAAAGGCTCAATAAACTAACGCACAGATTTAATACACTACTTATCAATATCTCTTTCCTCTGTACGTTTCTTTTCTATGCGGACTCGGAGGGCTGTGCAGCCTGAGCGCTGTGACTCTGTGTTGTTTCAAGAGCATCATTCTGCACACGGGATGTGCATTGTGCCGCTCTGTATTGAGCCTTTGGTTTTATAATACTTTA
The DNA here is from genome assembly GCA_027564155.1 of Gymnocypris eckloni scoliostomus. Lineage (NCBI taxonomy): Eukaryota > Metazoa > Chordata > Actinopteri > Cypriniformes > Cyprinidae > Gymnocypris > Gymnocypris eckloni. Next base: position 6,762,286 of record CM050430.1, on the reverse strand, counting down.
GCACAATTAAATATAAATATAGTCTTTTTGTTCTGTCCTATCTATCATATGTTGCTTCCTTATTACTGTGCTATACATTTAAAATAAATGTATTTTAATTTTATAGTATATATTTATACGTAAATGTATTTGCTTGTTTTTTCATGAATGCATTTTACAATACAAAGAGCAATGTGTGACATTTGACCGGATTTAGTCGTACACTTATTCACTTTTATTTGTAAATAAAAATCTTTCACTAGTGGAAACTGTTCCTGAATAGAATGAATATCATACCGTCAAGCAAATCCTTCCCAGCAAACACACGCAGTACAGTTATGTGATTTATTGGTACTGTACATTTATTGTCCTGTAGCATGCTCCTAGTTTCTGCGCTTTAGTGAAGTGATATACAGTGCGGTGCCGCATTCATGCGTGCTATAGAAGAGCGCGCGCTACCAGCACACTATAACATCTGACAGGACAGGATAGTTCGTTTTTTCTGGGGTGAGAGACTTTTTATTTCATAAGTTACTGAAAATAACTATAGAATAATAACACTCGCGACCCACTTCTGGGCTGCATACCCAGCACCTTTGACCGACCAGTTGAGAAACACTGTAATAGATTGTGTTTAACAGAAGAGTGACGATCAGGTCAACACAGAGAAGTATAGAAATTCTAAGTTACATTGATAAAAAAAAAAACTGCGCTTGTATCGGATTGGATCGGTATCGTCCGATCCTCAGAATTTTCGGTATCGGATCGGTTCTGAAAAAATGGTATCGTTGCATCCCTACTATTTTGGCGATGTCTTTCATACTTTTCTGGACCTTGACAGTGTTATTTACTTAGCAGTCACAAGCCACCCAGTTTTCATCCAAAATATCTAAAATTGTGTTCCTTTTATGGGATTGGAATAACATGGTTTGATTAATGACAACATTTTAATTTTGGAGTGGAAGAATTTTTTATTATTATTATTTTTGACAAAAACTTCACCACCCATAATGCATTTTTGATTTGAAAAATACTATTCTGTTAATCTTACTATCAGCTGGAATACACAAATGTGGAAGAAATTTGCCATTTTAATAAAAGCTGTCAAAAGTTTTGCCTTTTGATAACTCCAGGGCTTTTGTTAAGACTGCAGATGGAACTTTGCAGTTTTGTGTTTAGCTGACTTTTGCTAATAAATTAGCATCTTGTTGCAGGTAATGCAGAGAAAGTTTACATATTGTTTGTTTGCACATACTACTGATATTGTAACAATAGAAATCTGGTCAAAATGGTCAAAATTATCCTTTAAAGTTTGTAGTCGGGGTATAATTATATCAACAAAATTAAACTGCTTTGACTCTTCGATACTGTTATAAAAATTGTGTAATGAAACTTAATTGAGAATCAATTAAATGATTGGAGATTTTTAATGGATGCTAATTTAAAACTTACAAAGTCATAATAATAGATTGACATGCAACAAAGTGGCAGCACATTGAGAAAATGGCACAATAGTGAAAAGTCAAAGACACAACCACATAAATCAGCATGAAATGTGTCTAGAGGACACATAATTCGTCCTTCCCAATGTGTGCAGGCTACTTTATGGGCATACTAGCTACAAGGAATGTGGTTAGTACATTTATAGAACAGTTGCTCAAGGATATTGTATTTGCATACGAAAGACAACAAGGTACAAACCTGACAATTCCATGCAGCAGCCAGCTTTTCTTCAGAAGAGCTCATTGTGGCATCTGTCTGAGACTGACACTAACTGTTGTGTGCTACACAACCGCAGCCAATACGGAACAATACTTTCTATTCAGGTTGAACCGATACAAAAGACACCACTTTAAGGGTCTTTGTTCTCTCATGTGGATGTTTTTCCCCCTATAGCTTAAAGGCTATGTCTTATTTGTCTTTGAGTATCCTCTGGACAGAATTACTCAGGATTTGATTGATTGGAATATGCAGATAATTTCCTAAAGATCACTAACTTAGTTTTTCCACATCAATCCCCTAGTGTTGACTTGGGACACTGGAAGAAGTTGATATTCTTCATCAGCACACTCTGATATATATATTTGTATAATTCAGATGCTACTTCATCTTTTTAAAGAGGTGTTCTGTGTTCAAAGTAATGTATCGTGGCATTCATACTTTTAAATGTTCCGGAATCATTTTCCACAAGCTAGTCTTTGTTGCAAACTTTGCCACAAGCACTACAATTACAGAGTAATAGATAATACAAGAATAGTGAGATAATATTTTCTGCATGAGAATAATTGGTTTCTTTTGTTAACATAATCTTCTTTTGTGCATAATAATGACTATGCTTTTTCCTTGTGTGTTTTTTTCGTTCATTCTGAAGAGAACATAACCGTTCTGCTGGCTGAAAGATGATTTATTGGGAGGCCTCTTACAGGCGCCGCAGAAGCAGGTTATGAACTAATGAAAATCATCTCTCTCCTCCGTCGAGGGTTGTGTAATGTGACCGACGCGGGGGAGAAGGGTGTCAGTCTCTAACTTCCTTGGCTCTTTCGCTCTGGCTCGCCAACCGATTCAAACAGCGCACTTCAAACGCCTGCTTTGATTTGCAAAAGTCAGACAGTTGTTCTCCCTTTAATTTGATTCTGGCCGCATTAGCTTATCACCTGGCGCTCATCCATTTGGAGTGTAACCTTCAAGCCCTTCGTGAGACATGTCAGTGTAAAACGATCCTCAGTGATTCGAACACACAGCTCTCTGGACTAATTCCAGGTGACATGACGTCTGTGTGGGACCATGAGTCAGTGACCCTGGTATTCGCCGCCTCATAATTAAATATACAAGCATTATTTTTCTCTCGCGGGCTGTGGGAAGTTCAGGCATCTGGGCCAAAATGCAATCTGGCCCCTCTCAGTGGACATTCTCGCCATTTTTGGGCTTTTCAAACATAGAGAAAGGTAAAGATGTTCTGCAAATGAAGTGACACCAAATTCTCATTGTGTGCTGAGGTATATTAGCTGTTTTGGACAGCAAGCTTGGTTATAATCCCTGGTTTAGACCGTTTTATTGGGTTGGTCAGTGACATTTCTTTGTTTTTGTGAACCTAGGTGGCCATGGTGTAGGTGGTTCATTTTTTGCTCCTTACAGATGTCTCATGTTTATTTTAGCAGATGCAGCGTTGTGCATCTGAAATCTGTTTAATATTTTGTTCTGTTTTCCTTTTGAAATGTTTTTTTTTCGCCAAATGCAAACAGCTAGTAAAGATTGAACTCGATGAAAAACATATTTAAATCCTGCTCAGCATTAAAAGTCATGAGGAGCTTTTGCACTTACATGGCAACTAACCCCCTTCAAAAACAGCTTACATATCAATGTAGCTGACTGTAGAAGTTCTGCACAATCACACAATTGGGTCATTCCGTGTCAAATCAACCAAATCTCAGAAAGTCCCCCGGCTCGAATGTGAGATTTTTCCATATTTAAACCTGTATGGTGATGAAAGCCAAAAATAGTAAATAGTCCAAAAATTTGTCACAGGTGTATATTTACAGAGTAATCCACTGTTTTGTAGAGGGGGGGTCCAAAATGTCAATTTTCGTTTGAGATTTGGAGCCCACTTACTGGAGGGGAGAAGTGACTTCAGAAAGATGGCATCATTGCTATTCTTACACAGAAATTAGTAGGTCTATTAGTAAAATCTGTTGACTTGAGCTAATTGTGTCGCATTACATACCAACAGTGACCGTTCAAAATGGGGAAAAAGCACTTTTTACGTTTTCCTCTCCAAAGTTTGCATGCAAGTTTCTTGCAATATTGGAATTTAAGTGTGGCCTCAAGAGTAAATAGTTAAATTGTACACATTTTCAGTGGTCAAAAACCAAATGTGGGTCACTTTGCATATATATATATATACTACTTTTTTAAAGAGGAATGTCTGAAGACCAAATAATATAGAAACTACAAATTAATCTTGTTTTAAATTGTAATTTGAATCTTCCTCTACAACATAGTGGATTACTCTGTAAATATACATTTAGTGACATTTCATATTTTGGCTTTATCACCATACGTGTTTATCTTTCTTCAGAAAAAATATCGATAGTATCAAAAATTGGAGCCAGGGACTTCTGGTTGCCTTGACACGGAATGACCTGGAACTGGTTTTCTGTGATGTATTCAACATTGTTATAAATTCTACTGATTTGTCACCAAAATAATATTTAGGCCTAACTGGCTAACATAGATTTTAGTTTATGTCAAAATAGCAAAATTGACTTTTAGATTATTTACACTGCAGCTGTATAATTTACAGGCTTGCTTGCATATTTTCTTTTGTAAAGATAAAATGATAATAAAGTAACATGTATATACTCTATCATAGCCTGGGGTTGTGTTTTTGAAAGAAGTTTCTTCTGCTCATCAAATCTGCGTTTGTTTGATCCAAAATACAGTAAAACCAGTAATACTGTGAAATATTATTACAATTTAGAAGAACCGTTTTCTCTTGTAATTTATTGATTGCTGCATAGCAGCAAATAACAGCACAAAAATCTAAAATGTACATTTATAAATGTATGTTCTACCACTGAATTTAATGTTTGCTTGCTGAATAAAGTGATTACTTTCATTAAAATCTTACTGACCCCAAATTTTAGAACTGTAGCATACATGAAAATACATTTTTGTAGCACAAATAAAAATGCATTTAAAAAAAATCACAATTGGGAAACAGAAGGTACAATACTGATCGACAACTAATCTGAATATGTCTGTGGGGGTTACGGCCCGCATACACCCCTTTCCAACTGCCTTTGTGTCATGTGGTCATTGAGTTTGCTCTGTTTGAAGTCTAGGGCTTAAGAATCATTTCAAAAGATCCATTTCTCAGATTCAACCCTCATCTTTACAGCAGCAAAGGTTTTTATTAACCACATCCACAGGGGGTCAGGTTCACTCAGGAAAGCGTTTTGTATCATGGGAGCAAACAGTTCTCCACCGAACACGTTTTGATTATAGTGAGACACTCATTTTAGGAGAATCGTAAAATATCAATTCAAATTGGGTTACTCAAAAACAAAACAGTAGCACACAAACAGAGTTTCAGTGCACTGTAAAAAGTGATGCTGACTTAACTTAAAAAAATGTAGGAAACTCGTTGCCTTAAAATTATTAAGTAAATAATAATTGAACAAAAAAAACTTAAGTGACAATTGAGAATGAACTTAACTTTTACTTTTTATTATCAATTACTTAATAATTTTAAGGCAACGGGTTTCCTCAATGTTTTTAAGTTAAGTCAACTTATCAATTTTTACCAGTGACCATATAAGCTGCGAATGCGCCGCATACCCAGACCGTCTGAGAGAATGACTTCACGGCTAATTAATATAAACATGATTATAAGTTGATACCTTATAATTTGAGATGTGACTTGAAGCTTAATAAAGTGTTGGGAATAAGTATGTAAATTATTTGAAAACAACTGTAATTTTCTGTCAATTCTGACTCGTCAGGATTGTTGCGTGTTCTCAGTGATTTGCTGGTATGCGCATGATTTCATGCTCGAGGTAAGCTGTCCGCGAAGTGTTCTCCCAAGCGGAAAAATGTGCTGTTGCTGTCAGATCTCGATTGCCGCAAAACTAACTCGATGAAATCGTATGAAAAAAACCTGTATCTTAACTGTATATTTTCATGCTTTATCAAGCAAAGCTAATTTTGAAAGTCCACTAAAAACATATCTGATCATAGACAATGTTGAAGACGTTATTGTCAACATGCCTTAGTAAATAATACAAAAAAAGTTTATAAAAATGTATATAAAATTTGAAATAATTACAAACACCAGGAAAAAAAAAATAGGACACGATACCTTTGTTTTCCGTATACTTGTGTCACTTACAGTTAAAGTCCTTCTGTGATTTTATTGTTGTTTGCAATGTTACTTGGCAATATTTTAAAGATATTATTATTGTTATTTTTGGTATTTTGCATGGTCTATTATTGTCATCTGGTTGGGAGTTTTAACTTCTATTCACTGGGAATAAAAACATATAATTCAGTTGATGCAGAGATAGACCATCATAACGTAACTGTGTAAACGTTATTTGGCGGGTTTTACTTGGAAAATCAGCTGTTTTCTAGCATTCGAATAACTATGGATAAACCTGAAGCGATAGAAGAAGGATTGAAGATTAATTTCATTTACAAATAAGGTAGGAATATGCATACTTTTAAAACGACACCTGACACGGTGTTTTCCTCGTTGAGTGTTTCCTAAAAGTGATGAGGTATGGAAGCCACTTTGTCATGGATTCCGCCACTGAATAAAAAATGTATTGCGACTTTTTATCTCACAATTCTGACTTTTTTCTCATAATTGCGAGGGGGTCTTAAGAAGCCTATTTATGAAACATTGTGTGTCATCAAGCAGCACAACTCAACCAGAGTAAAACAAGCAAACTTCCACAAAAGGAAAAAATTGGGGCAAACATCTGCACTCCTTGAATGCCGAATTTGGGGGCTAAAGCTAACTGCTGCAATCACTGTTAAAAAAATAAATAAATTGTTGTTTCATCTTAAAATAATTTGTTACCCTGCTGGCTTAACTTTTACTTTATTGCATTGTTGGGTCTCTTGACAATATCCCATAGATTCTCTGTGGGGTTCAGGTCAGGTGAGTTTGCTGGCCAATCAAGCACAGTAACACCATGGTCATTGAACCAGCTTTTGGTATCTTTGGCAGTGTGGGCAGGTGCCAAGTCCTGCTGGAAAATGAAATCAGCATCTCCATAAAGCTTGTCAGCAGAAGGAAGCATGAAGTGCTCTAAAATGTCCTGGTAGATGACTGCGTTGACTTCAGAAAACACAGTGGGCCAACACCAGCAGATGACATCATCACTGACTGTGAAACTTCACACTGGACTTCAAGCAACATGGATTCTGTGCCTCTCCTCTCTTCCTTCTGACTCTAGGACCTTGATTTCCAAATGAAATGCAAAATTTACTTTCATCTGAAAAAAGGACTTTGGACCACTGAGCAACAGTCCAGTTCTTTTTCTTCTTAGTCCAGGTAAGATGCTTCTGTCATTTATTTTTACAGTGTGGCGATAAATGGAGGTGGACAGGAATAGCGCACTGGGTCAGGTCAGGAGAACACACTGGTTCACATATGTGCTCGCAGGAAAAATGCAAAAACTGAGACCTTTACCGCTCGAGGTGAGGCATTACGCATGGCCCAGGTTGTGTTAGACCAGGGCTGTCCATGCTCGGTCCCGGAGGGCCAGTGTCCTGCAGAGTTTAGCTCGAACTTACCTCACCACACCTGCATGGAAGCATCTCTGGGGCTGTTTACACCTGGTCACTTCATGCGTTTTTTCTGATCGGATAGCTATCCAATCCTGAAAAGACCTGGTGTAAATGCCCTCCGAAACAGAGCTGAAACCGAAAGTATGTCGCAGACGCTCAACACCCAATCATCTTCATTAAAAGTAGTGAGACTAACCTATCTTTCCAGTGCTGATGCCGCGCTCTCTCTTTTTGCGGTCTCTGATATTGAAATGATCTGATAAGGAATAAAATGCAGTGCCTGTATTACTTTCATTGACGTGAACTCCATTAAATTTGCATATAGCGTGGCAATTGAAGAAAACGGATTTATGTCCATTTTGCGAAGACACATTTATCTGGCCAAGTGTAAATGGAAACGTTTTAACAAATCAGATAGATATCCGATCAGAGAAAACGCATGAAGTGACCAGGTGTAAACAGGCCCTATATGCCCAGTAAGAGCTTGATGAGCTGCTTCAGGTGTGTTTAATTAGGGTTGGAGCTAAACTCTCCCGGCCCTCCAGGACCCAGTTTGGACAGCCCTGTGTTAGACCGGATTTCGGACTGCACGCTGATGATGCGTTTTGTGTTATGAGTGCATATATTATATAATGTTAATTTGGCTTAGGGTTAGTTGCTTGTAATTCTGCATAATTTACAGTTAGTGCTGTAGTAAGTACATGTAACGTGTAACAAGGACACTGTAAAATAAAGTGCTATACAAAAATGGTCATCATCATCTCATTCTCGTGTATTATTAAAAGATATTTCACAGAATGTTCCTGCTGCTTTTATAATGAAATTAAACAGTGACCAGGGGGTTTAAACTCCAAAAACTACCATAAAAGTTGTCCATTCTTGAATTGTGCTCTTATTTCCAAGTCTTCTAAAACAATGCAAGATTTATTTATTTGAGTAAAGTTTAAGTTGATATTCATTAAAAATCTCCTTTGCTATAGATCTCAATACTCATCCACACTTGGACGTATTCAAACTTTGGTTATGACACATGAAAACCAATAACGTGGTGTCGTTGACGTCAAACCTGGCATAATGCCTGTTCTTTCAACACCTGGCAGTAAGAAATGTGAATAATGACTGAAATTGCTGTCACATCTTTTGTATGACCTCGCAAATCTGGCATGATTAGTATGGGCTATACTTATACTTAAGTTAGTGTACTTTTTGTCCTCTTTGGAGTTTGATATCCCAGCTTTTCTCTGTGCTTAATGGAGCTGGCTTATGGATCATAAAGCCTTTGGATGAGTTATTTTCTTCGATCAGTCTGTCTCAGGATCAACTGGGAAAGTTAATGATGGAAACAAGCACACTTAAGCTCATCCCCAAAGTCTCATGCCCAAGTTTAGGCTACAAAGTCATTGTTTTCCTATCAGATTCTTACCCAAGTCAATCGGCGAAGTCTTTACTGGTGATCAGAACATGTTTGGGTGCTCAATTTCCTCGCCCTGCACTTAACACTATGTGTTGCTTTCATCGGTGAGTAACATGACCTGCCAGGAAGGAGCAGCCAATGGAGAGAGTAAATGTGTGTGTGTGTGTGTGTGTGTGAGAGCAAGAGAGAGGGAGGGGAGTACGAGTGGCCAAACTGTGTGTGTGTGTGTGTGTGAGAGAGAGAGATATGCAGCGAGTTAGATGTGTGGTAGTAGAGAGCTGGCAGCTGCAGTCAGTCTGAGTTTAAATGTGGCTAAGCACCTCTCGCCGCTGCGGCGTGAAGCAGGGAGTCAGCGAGCCGACTGCCGCTACGGCCACAACCATGAAACACTCCCACTCACAGTGGATGGACTACAGGCTGATCAGTAAGTCACGCTTCAACTTTACTTTACACACAGCAACAGGCAGTGCTGTCACTTGTGGGGTTATTTTCCATATAGTACCAATGGTGCTGTTCTGGCTAGAGCTTGGATTCAAGGACTGAAGTGCTTTGTTTTTTTGCTGTATAGAGAGTTAATCATGTACTGTACTTTGGCAGCCCAAGGTTTTATGGTGTATGAGACAAGACAATCTTAGAAAGACTGTGAAGTTGATTTTAGTAATATTTTATGTCAGGTATGTAATAATCAACAGGGAATATGCCTTAATGTTTGATTCAGATTGCATCATTTGTTTGTGTTGAGGGCTGACAGCTGTAGTAAACAAGTAATACGGGTTTGGAACGACAACAAGAATTAGTGATCGTCTTTAAAGGATGGAACAGATTCAGTGTTTATATAGACATTAGTTGTATTAAGAAAAAAGGTCTGTGTAAAGAATGTTCATGATTTTTATTTTATGCTTTCTTCACAATTCAGCATTTTCTTCATAGATACATTAGGTTAGGTAGATTGGGTCCTTTTAAAATGCCTTGATCCTAAAGTGAAATACTAAATCAAGCTTAATACGAACCTGAGCAATGGATTCATTCTAATGTGTGTGTGTAGTTTAATGGTACATCCACACGTTGTATTGAAAGAGATTTCTATTTTGCTAGGGTGTGACGTTCTGTAGGCTTTCACTCTTTTGTTTCACAAAATGAAACATGCTGCTCAAGGTTATTCTCAATGAATTCTTTCTTGCATCTTCATTTCAAATATTTGTATGGAGGTTGTAGAAGAGTCCGAAGGCTTTTACCTTCATACGGCAAATCTATCTGCTAAAGTTTAGTACATGAAGCATTTACAGTATACTGTATGTTCATGTATAATTACTAAATCACGAGAGGAAACTTTACGGAGCATTTAAGGGAGTGTCATCACTTTTTTGTGTGATTTTAAATAAATGTTGTGTTACAGTTGCCCTCAGTCTTCCCTACATGTTCAAGACAGAGTCAATGTAATGTGTTTTATGGTTTATATAGGTCTTCTGTTATCCTAGGATGTTACAGGTTAGTTATTTTGCAGAAGCACTTTCTATGAATTATTTATTCTCCATAAGAGATGGGATATTAGGGATGTTATTGTAAGTCTAACTGGTCATAAATCAAACATGCATAAGCCAGACTATATCTGTCCAAGATGAAGGCTCTTTTCTCCTAAAGCTCCTGACTGATTTTTAGACTCGCTAATGTGTTAGCGGCATGTCTAAATAAATAAATAAATCCTTATCTTCTTTTCCTGTTTATTGTATATTACACAGTTTGCATATGCCTAGAAACATAAACGTGTATTAAGTCTGTTTGACTATGACAAAAATGCGATTGCACCTACAAGCAATGCTTTAATCAACACTTTTCACCTTTTGTTTATTGCAACAATTTTTTTTTCAGTTTGTTGTGCTTCTTTAGTATATACACGTGCCGGAGGTGAACTTCAGCTGCTCTGTGTGTCACGATCTCTGTCGTCATTCACAAAACGAGTGCTGCTTCCTGTCTGCGTTAGACCTGCACCATGAGTGGCCCATGCATAAAGATCAGGACAGCTCATTCACAGCCTAATGCAGTGCATTCATTTCCTTCCATTTTGCTTCAAAAGATGCCATGTGCAAAGAGAATGTGATGGCTAATGAAATGCGAATGGAAATGAGGCCGCATATTGCAAAGATTATGTGCATAAACTCACCTCAGAAAAACTCTCAGTGTTACTGGCCATGGGTTCAGTTTGAAGCAATACAAAGACAGCACAGCTCAGGTTTATAAAAACTTAATTGAGATTTTTTTTTATTTTGATTCCTTTGTCTGCATTTCCAAGGTGAACTGCAAACTGATTTGTTCATAAGCAAGTGAGCTGCTTACCTAGACTGCATACAGTGTGGAACTTTTATTGCCTATTCATAAAATGTTGCTATATATATTTAATCTATTATTTGTGTGCTAAGCATCTTCCTTGTATTGGGTTATTGTGCCATTAGCTTAGCGACATGCTAACACAAATATAAAGTGTTTCAAACCTAGGTTTTGATATGAGTGTGTTCTAGAAGCACACTCTCAAGTTCTATCAGAAGACTAGACTGAATACACAAATCAAACGGCACCTCCTGTTCCGGCGGTCACCATGGCGGCGCGTTGAGCCCAAGGAGTCTGCAAACACTGCTTTTGACAGCTGATGCTATCCAGACAAGCATGATTCACTGTATTTATATTCTTTTTGCTTGACCTGCTCTTGAGCGCTATACCAGCATAACTGTTTTCTGACCGTAATCTCAGGCGAGAATGGAGTAAACAGTGGAGATATGTAAATATACCGAGACTTAAAAATGCTGTGCCCGGTGATGTTGAAGAAATGATCCATCAGTGTCACAGTATATGGGTTATTAGGAATATTTACAACTCTGGCCCTGATGGTACATCCACTTTTACTAGACTGCACTGATGAGAACGCAGTGTCACACAGTGTACATGATCAAAAGTTCTTTGTTTTGTCTTCTGCGGTACTCTCTGCTTCTTTTTAATTACCATGTAAATACTTCACTTCTAATTGTATTATGAGTGGTTTATCTATGTCTGTGTTTATCTTCCTCCTTTGCACTGCACTGAACACAATTATCACCAGCCCTGTCTTGCAGCAATAAAGACTATTGATTCATATCTGTTGACGCGAAAAGAGTTGATTGAATTTATAAATACCATTTAGGGGCATGTAATGTCCTATATAATGGCTATGTTCTAAAACCTAGTGAATCGACTTGCTGCCTACTAGCTATGTAGGCAACTGCCTTCTAAGGCATCATCATAAATGCAGTGGACCCTCATAAGTAACCAGTGTCAAATGTGATATTTTACAGTTCTGTTCCATTTGTACATACAAGGTATTCATTATAGTGATTACAATAACTGGGTAATAACCCCTAAACCTTAACCCACGTCGTTACGTTATATTACCCATTACTTTCTCAGGTAAGTGCATTTTAAGTGTGTAAATCCCACATTTCTCTACTTTTGGTTCAAAGTTCTCTGTTTTAGATCCATTTTTAACTAAACTTTCCAGTATATAACAAATGTGATTAATTATGAATATTGTCCACCACCATTTATTTTTCTGAGCTTGTACAGTGTATTCTGCAATTCTCCACAAAGGATGCATGTAAAGCTACCTTAGATTATAACCCAGAAGAGGAATCTTAGTAATAAGATGTGGAGGAGTATATAGAGAATTTGGAATGGAGTTGGGGGTGTCCTTAGCATGGAAAACCTTGCAAAACCCACTGGGCAAAGGCCATTTTAATTGCTATGCTTGCAAAGTGGCAAAATCCAGTTTTCTGGCCTGTCTATGCTGTACTCAGTATGGTTCTGTTCATACACTGTTTGCCTATAAAAGAAAGTCCTTCCGTATTCTGTAACCAATGTCACTCCATTAGGTTTGTGGAACTTATCTCCAAATTTGGAGAGCACGTCTGGTTTCTATATGCTCTTTTGCCAGGTACATCATTGATGCACATCTGGTTATTTTTTGCTATCAAGCACTAGCGTTAAGACTTGCAACCTCTCTCATATTAAGATAAGAAAATGGCAGAAATGATGGTGGTTGGAGAGGGCCATAAAGTTGTTATTCAGTAAACTCCACTGTCATTGTCTCTCTCAGAACGGCAGCTGTGCAGCTCCATGGCCAACTCCAGCATCCTCCCGTCCACTGTGATGGGCATCAGTAAGGAACTAGACGATCTGCGGCACCTCATCCAGTTCCCAGAGGAGATCGCCACCATCCTGACAGAACAGGAGCAGCAGCTGTACCGCCGCGTCTTCCCCCTCGACTACCTCAGCTTTCTCACCCGAGACCTGGGAAGCCCAGACTGCCACAAACGCCACCCGCACCTGAAAGCCTCCCTGTCTACACCCATCATGCACACTCAGAATGACCACCACAACACCGTAGAAGACCTCGTCACAAGATTCAATGAGGTGAGCATTCATGAATAGTGCAGATTCATAAAGTGAATGTAAGGGCGGTAAGGCTAGTCACAAGTTTTACTTGGATCTTTTCACATTCACAGCATGTACCTACTTATCCAAACAGATGTGAGTTTATTGCAGTTGTCTTAAATATTGGATACGAAGAGTGCCAGGGGAAAATTGTGTTTCTCCTTTTGAATGGGCTGTAAAGAAAGGGGAATGATGTCATCTTTAAGGTGCACGCTTGCCTTTAGATCAACTGGTTTTCATTTTAAGAAACTAAATGGAGATAAAATGCGTACTTGCCTTTGTTGGCTGAACTCTTTAAGACTTAAAACATGAAAACTTCAAATATTGAATCATCAAAGCTGGTTATGTTTCATGTAAAAGCAAGAATCTAGACAGGTTATAACTGAGAATAACATGAAATAAAGATTTGCAGATGCTTACAGCCCAGACAGTCAGTACTAGTTATGTAAGACTCACACCTCAGAAGGGTGACCTTCACGTTGTGGAAATCAGTCTTATATCTTGTCAAATAGCGTAATACACTAAGGAATCATCTTTCATCATTGAATCCATCGCCTAGTCGATCAGAAGAAAAATGTAAGGTTTCTGGGTTGAAGGGAGTTTTCTAGATCATAGGCGATGTGATGTAACACTATCACAGCACAAAGGGAATGGATCACATAACACCCCTCCCAGCGTTAATCCTAGTGTCCTTTGCGAACAAGTCACGGATTCCTCCTTTAGATGGATTTGGTTCACTCTTTTACCCTAATGCTTCCTGTGGACTCATTTGTACCCAGCAATGTGTTGTTATTTTGGTTATGCTGTAAGCCACATAATGCATCCCTGAAGTGTTGCCACTGGGTGTCCATGCATACCTAGGGTTTGTGGTCTGTTGTCTTTGTTGCGGTCAGTTGTTTGTGGTCTTATTCAGACAGTTGACCGGCGGTCGCCTTTGAAGCCCCTTCCAGGGTGCAGTGTCTCTGGCAACTCTTATGAACGTTTTGAATGTGTCCGTTCACTGCCGGCAGGCCGCCCTGTGTTGTAACTCGAGCAGAGCAGTAGTCTGACCGGTGGAATCCTAGCAGAATGGCATGAGCTCCAGTGTGTACCGGTCCACTCGTATTAAACGTCCCTGACCATCCGGGCCCAGGCAGAACTGTTTATGTAACTGACTGACTTTCTGTGAGGGGTTTTTAGCTACAACACACCATCGCATAAATATTTGTGCTCAAACTGATTGCTGTTATGAGCGCTCAGGACTAGAGATGGTCGGATTCTGTGACTTGGTGTTTAAAGAAAATGTGAGTGGTGATTGACCGTACAAAGGCTCGACGTCACAATACTGGAGTGTTCTGGGTGGTTGCCAGGGTGTTGTTAACTTGCTATGCAGTTGATACACTGTTAAATAATTGAAAATGTTCTGGTCATTTTCTGTCAGGATATCCATAATTGTATGGACATATCCGTTTCTGTAAATGCAATGAAATGCAGTGCAACATTCTGAAAACAGGCAAAACACCTGTAAAAATAAATCTATACGTAAAATTCCTTTCTATTAATAACAAACTTTTTTTAAGAGTGTACAGTGTTTTGAGAGGTATGCTTGTTGGTAGGATGTCCTGCGTGGGGGGCAGTGTATTGCTATGCATTTACTGTTTTTTAGCATGCCGCTGTGCAATTGCAAAGGTATTCTAAATATTCGTCAGCATGCTACTATGCGCTAACTGGGATGTCTGCATGGTTGCCACTGCATTGCTGTACAGTTGCTAAGTTATTCTGAGTGGCTTTTAGCATGTTGCAATGCAATTGCTTGGATGTAATTGGTCAGGATATTCACATAGAGCAATGCTTTGACAGCACCACACAGTATTATACTTTTCAAAGGGAAACAACCCACACATGATTTATTTCTCTGCATATTAAAGTGACACGAGAAAGTAACAGAAGTTTCTGTTTTAAAGCAAAATGTCATCATTTTCTTGCCCTCGTGGTTGTTCTAAACCTTTACAAAAGGTTATACAAAAAAGTGTAGCACATATTTTTAACCAAGTGTCCTGTGTTACATTTGAAATGTCTCACACTATCCTATTGTATGATTTCAGAAAACCTGGAATAAACAGCAGTTGTATGGATCACTCTCTTGTTATCTGTGTTAGTGTTATGGGGCTCCAGTGGGCTCAAATCTACAATTGTGCACTCAAATCTTCATTTTTCTTTGAAATGTAAATGAAATCATGTTTGAACTCCTGAGTTTAAAGCTAGAGATTTATGTTATACAATCAGCAGTGTTTCTTCCAAATATGTGTGATTATACACCAATGAAGTGAGAGAGGAAGGTATGTAGATCAGTATTTTCTCAGGTTTGGGCCTCAAGCTAAAGTGTGTGTTGTGTATTTAGGTGAGCTCATGGGTGACCTGGCTTATCCTGACTGCTGGGTCCATGGAGGAGAAGAGAGAAGTCTTCTCATACCTTGTCCATGTGGCAAAGTGCTCCTGGAACATGGGCAACTACAATGCGGTCATGGAATTCTTGGCAGGTCTCAGGTATGGCATGATGCCGTGAATGGCTTGGTTAGAAAATAAATAAAAGATGAAAGCCCTCTCTGTTTGTATTGTGTGTTTCTTAAAAAAGTGAGGGAGATTCTTGAGTCATTGATTAATTTTTGACAGCACATTTGTTAGATGAGATAGTATGAGTCTCAATACTAATCTGCAACCCAAGTTACTTTCTCTATGGACACGTTATCTACCATTTTAGTCCTCTATCAAAGGTTTTATGCTTGCCATGAAGAACAAAATTAATACTAGTCCTCCAAGGCCATTTTTTCACTACAGTCAGAAGATGTAGCAGTCTCTCTGAGTTTGCAGTGGAGTCAGTTTGATTTTTATTCCACTTGTGTTGTTAATAGAGAGAAAAATACAGTTTGCTGGTTATTATACAAACATATTTTATTACTTAAGATAAAATCTAACTCTAACTGGTTGCACATAATCAGACTTAATCAGAGCGATTCATCAGACTTCATCCCTAAATTATTTTTCAAATGACATTTAAAAACAAAAGTGACAAGAAGCCTTGAGCGCAATATACATATAGACGGCTTGTCTTATTCTTCCCCAGGTCTCGCAAAGTGCTGAAGATGTGGCAGTTCATGGACCAGGAGGATATTGAGACCATGCGTGGTCTAAAGGATGCCATGGCCCAGCATGAATCTTCCTCTGAGTACAAGAAAGTGGTCAACCGTGCCCTCAACATCCCAGGATGCAAAGTGGTGCCCTTCTGTGGCGTGTTCCTTAAGGAACTTAGCGAGGCTTTGGACGGTGCAGCCAGCATTATTGGACTGCGTCCATCGTTTGATTCTCAAGAAGATCCTGTTGAGGTGAGGATTCGGTGCTTTTAAAGCGTCATGATGACTAACACAGGAAATTGTATCACCTTGTCTAATTTAATTGCCTTTTACAGTTGCAATAATAATCTTGAGGCCATTTTGGCTAGCTGGGGCAATTACCTTTTCATCAAACATTTAATATGCCAGCTGAATTGCTTCCTGAATTGAATTCCTGGCTTTACAAAATACACATTAGAGCGATTTAACCAGAAATTCGTCATTTTGTCACTGGTGAATATTAAATCACCCATGAAAGCTTTTACAGCCCACAAATCTACTCGTATTGTCTATAATTGTGGTTATTTTCTTTTGTGTGGAATCTCTGTGGTGAAGTTCTCTTTACCTTACACAGTTTGTCACCAACTACAACGGCCAGCAACACTTCATGCAGAGGATTGGGAGCGATGGGCTTCACAGCTCAGACAAGGAGACAACCGTCAGTAACATTCTGCAGACGATTCGCAGCTGCAACCGAAGCCTGGAGGCCGAGGAGCCTGAGGAGAAGGCACAAGAGATCACAGTTTGCCCCAAAAATTCCTTCAAAGACAAGAGCAGAAACCAGTGAGTTCATTTTTGCAAACAGTGTCAAAAATGATGATGTGTTTAGTCTAATTCATATATGTTAAGGCATTCTCTGTTTGTTTTAATTCCACTAAAAGGCTCTCTGCATAGAGATTTGGGTTATTTCTTTGCACTTACCGGTGTTAACTAAGGAGATCTATGATACCTAGCATTCCCATGAATCTCAATGGGAGTTGCTCGACTGGTGGAGGAACCGCTAGATGTATGTGATTTTGACATCTGCCATTGTTGCTCATGGAAACATTTAAAAGTTTGAGTCTGTTACCTCAACCATCAAACAGTTAAATGAAATCTTAAGAAAATTACATCATAGCAACTCTATTTGACTAGAACACCCAAAATCCTAAACCCAGAAACATTGGACAGAAAAAAATACTCTTTTTCAAGGGTTTTAAAGCCCCCACTTTAGCTTAACTAAATCTTAAATGACAAAGTTACTTTTTGTAGTACATTAAAGATTCTTGATACAGTATGTTTACATTTTTTTATGGCGAGGTTGCTGTGAAATTCTATTCATCTCAAACAACTCACTCAGTGTATATGGTGCACTACTAATTTTCCTTTGCTGACAACCTTGAGATAATTTAAATTGGAGCGAAAGTATTACTGTAGCATGTAAGGCTGTGCAATTAATCCAATTCGATTAACATGCGCATCTCGACAGTAAAGCCGGTTTCTTGATTAGCAGTAAATCGCCGTCACCTGTTTTCAGATGGAGCCGTAGTTCACTGACAAGCTACGCAATATTGCATTCATAATCGAAGGCAATTCGTCTGCGATTACAAACGCGATATGTCCTAGCTTGTCAGTCAATCACGGAACCGGCTTTACTGTCAAGATGCGCATGTTAATCAAATTCGATTAATTGCACAGCCTTAGTAGCATGTGAGTGCTCAGAGTTTATTTTGAACCGTTAAACGTCTTATCAAGTTATAAAAAGATTTCTAAAGATCTTCCATTGGACGTAAGTTTTTCTCAGTGGAAGATGATGTTGTCATGAGATTGTTTATACATGTTGACCTATGTACAGAGCAGTACTACAAACCCCATGTTTCCTTAGACAGAAAGCAGTACGTTTTTAGTTCTGTTTGTCATCAATGCAGAGGCCGTTTTGTTGTCTGCAGGAAGGTGCTCATATCGGTTGTTAATACTGTGTCTCTGGAGAATCTCATCACCTTTGTAGACTCCAAACCCAAGCATTTTCATCTTTCAAGAGACTGAATCTTGAGCAGCTTGGCTTTGATGTACTACTTTATTTATCTTAACTTCTCTCCCAGTAACTCTTCCAGTTGCAAGGCTGACTTTACACCACAAATGTATCAAATTTGAGAATACTGTTTGGGTACAGATCCACCCCACTTTCATCTTTCAAACCACTACCTTCTGTCTTTCTCTTCCATTCAATTCAACCCTCCACCCTTACTGTCCACTCTCAAGGAAAGGACCTGGGTCAGAGCGTGTCCTGTAAGTTGCCAGATTGCCTTTTAATGGTTACACTAACCGCATTGGTTTCTAAGTGACATGCAGTGTTTAATTTGAATAGGTTTCATCTGATTGCACTTAGAAATGCATGGATTTCTTTCCTCTCAATCCACAGTGCAGAGTTGAAGTCAGGCCAGACTCCCCAAAGCCCAGACGAGTCCCCAATTCTTTATGACACTGACCAGTATCAAAACCCTAATACCAAACCAAGACTAGACCCCTCAATAATCAGGAAAATATCAACACCCATACCAATACAAAATTCCCTAAAACCTAGACCAGTACCAGAACAATACCACCCCTATTACACAGATCAATGCCCAGATCAAGTCCAGATCCAGATCCAAGACCTTATCCCAGAACACATGCTAAAACTGTTGCTCCATGCACCAGACTGTCCATTTTAGTTAAATGGAGATAATACAGAATTTATTCCACCATTCATTTCAGACACTAGGGCTGAGTAGTCATTATGTCACTGAGTAGATCCTCTATAATGGTGCTGATACAGTGCGAACCTGTGGTTGAGGTAATTATTACCCTCATTACTCTCTGGAAACAGGCTCTAGTCTTGCCTAAGACCACAAACCTAGACCCATATCCAGACCAAGACACCAAGAGTAAATGAGATGCACAACCACATTTAAGCTCAAGGTGCCAACTCTACCACAGTGCACGATTTGAAGTCATTTAATGCATAGCATTTATTATGTTCCATAACGGCGCCTACATTTGTGTCTTATAGGTAGACCGTGCTCTTCATTACTCTAAGCTCATGTCAACTTTTTTTGCTAAACTAATATGGTATTACCTTTTCCTAGACATTGAGAAGTTTTGCAGGAAGAGTTCTGTTTATTCACTTTTGCTTCACCCGCTTCTTGTCTTTTTTTGTAGGTTTTTAGTAGGGGACTTCTCTGACTCTGAAGTGGACCCGTTTGAACTGGCTAAGGACGTAGACCTCCAGACCATAGAAGAGGTGCGTGGACCATTTAGCCATGAAACAGAGCTCATCCCCTGGTACGTGCTCTCTCTTCAACCAGATATCCACCAGTTCCTGCTCCAGGGAGCAACCGTTATCCACTACGACCCCGAGACCCACCTCACCGCCCGCTGCCTCCTCCATCTTCAGCCCGATAACTGCTTCCTTACTTGGTCTAAGCCCCACAGCAGCTTTGGCCCAGGTAGAGGAGCCAGAGGCTTCATGGGACATCCACCATCCCCAGACAACTTACACATGGGCCAACCTGTGCACTGCGGACTGACCAATGGACTCCTAGACCTTAACGTGGTGAAAGCCGTGTTTATGGGTCACCCTGGAGTGGATGTTAACTGTGTGTGCCTGCAGCACAAACTGTGTAACATGAACCCTGGTGAAAATGGTGTCACGCTGCTATATGGACTTCATACCACAGACAACAGGCTCCTGCACTTTGTGGCCCCCAAGCACACGGCACAAATGCTGCACGAGGGCCTCCAGGAGCTGCTCAGTGCCATCAGGAAGATCAGAAATTTTCCTGACCAGAGACTACAATGGCTGCGAAAGCAGTATGTTAGTTTATACCAGGTACATTTACATTTACTCAAGTGCATTTATTCAATATATTTGAGAACACAATACGAGTAGACCTGCGATACCAAGTTTCTGTTTAGGTATGGAGTTATTTTTTTTCTATTTTGAGGATTTTGCTAATGTTTTTATAATAGCGAATTTAGGGTGATCATATGGGCCATTTTTATGGGACGCACCCTTGCCAGGATTTCTGTATTGCCTAAAATATTCAGGTTTTGGCTATTTGCACTGTGCAGAACGATCGTTGTATGACATTATTTCACGAGAGCTATAGAGAGCAGAGCAGATGGCTCCTTATGCCTTCAAATCGCTCTCGCTGTACTTTGGTGTCATACAATGATCAGTGTGCAGCTTCAAGAGGAACCAACGAACAAGCACATGCGCATATGTGCATCGCTTTGATTTTTATGTTTTAGGCAATATAAAAATCATGGCCAGGACGTGTCCCTTATAAATGGCACATATGGCCATCCTACGAAATTGCATATTTCATATTAAGCTCATTTATCCCGAATACATGGCAAAGATTGCAATAGTTACTATAACAACTACCTTGCTATAAAACGTTGTTGCAGGTCTTACCACTGGCCATGCTGATCTGGTTTGATAGTTTTAGAAGGGTTTTGTGCAATTGTTAGCTGGCAGGTCAACTATCTGACCAGCTGACCACTAGTTGGTCAGGCTGGTTGACCTGGCAAACCAGCTTAGTCGGCATTCAAATAAAGATTTTTGCATGCGTTTGTATTCTCAATGTTGAATTATAGAAGTTCACATTGAAGAACTTTGGTTGTATTGAAGTTCGCATGCAACTAAACACATTCCAGTTTTGACTTTTGAATGCCCTGCACTGTTTTCCCTTGAGCATTAATTCTGCTAACTTAAGGTCAGCTAAAGCACAGCTTTCTTTTTTCTAAATTCCTTTTATTGTTATTGTCCATTTTTATTGTCAGTGGGTTTTATATTGCTGTAAAACTCCCTGTTCTAGGAGGACGGTAGATTTGAGGGGCCCACACTGGCCCATGCTATCGAGCTGTTTGGTGGGAGACGCTGGAATATGGGTGCTAGTGGCCCTGGATCCGCCAGTAAGAGTGCGGAGAAGAGCTCAGCCCAGAAAAACAGCCCGCTGGGCATTAACTCCAACGTCAAGAAAAAGAAGAAAGCTTTAGTCAGGGTAAGGAGTAGAACACAGTGAGCCAACACAGGCTGTCCTGGTTTTGCTATATGATTTGACTTATGCACTATTCTGTTCACAGGGGGACAGTGGTGATGGAACAGATGATGAGATGATCTCACGCAAGACCAGGAGCTGTAAAGAGACTTTGGGGAGGAGAGAGTCAGACCCTTTGGAAAGTGTTGAGCAGGAAAACACTGGTGAGAGTTACTGAGCAATTTGTTGACAGCTAATCTGACTTTGGTTAGACATAATTGTTGAAGAATGTTGAGGATGGCATCCATTTCAGCTGCTTTACCAATACTTTTTTTCATTTATACACCGAAGATACTAGTTTTGTAATGCAAATGCCTTAAAGGGGTCATTTGATGCTTTTTTAAATATCATTATTTTATGTATTTGGTGTAACAGAATATGTTTACATGCTTTAATGTAAAAAACAAATTTTTCAAATACTGTACATTATTGTAGGTCCTCTATGCCCCGCCTCTCTCAAACGCTTCGTTTTCACAAAGTACCTCATTCCGACAAGTGCAGTCTGCTCTGATTGGCCAACTGGCACAGTGCATTGTGATTGGCCGAACACCACAAGCACGAGTCGGAAATATAACGCCCCTTTCCATAATCGCGAGCTTCAGCTTTCAAAATGAATGTAAAGACAGTTAATAATGTCCTTAGTTTTACCATCAGTTCAAGCCCGAGAGGGGAACAGAGTTGGGTGAAAGACACCGTGATGATGCTCGTATATGTGTGCAAACAAGCCACGATTAAGACTATTTCTGACGGGCTGTACACTCTGCTGTGATGTTACCCTCTCTCTCTCTCTCTCTCTCACACACACACAAGCCGCAATTAAGATAGCTGATGTGGTGTGATGTGGCCCTGTCTCTCTCTCACACACACACACACAAGCTGCGATTAAGATAGCTGATGTGATGTGATGTCCTCTCTCTCTCTCTCTCACACACACACACAAGCTGCGATTAAAATAGCTGATGTGATGTTACCCTCTCTCTCTCTCTCTCTCTCACACACACAAGCTGCGATTAAGATAGCTGATGTGATGTTACCCTCTCTCTCTCTCTCTCACACACACACAAGCTGTGATTAAGATAGCTGATGTGATGTTACCCTCTCTCTCTCTCTCACACACACACAAGCTGAGATTAAGATAGCTGATGTGATGTAGCCCTCTCTCTCTCTCTCACACACACACACATGCAGACACATTCACACAACGTGCAAAACTCCGCATTTGAACAGTCAATAGCAAATATTGACTAGCAGGGATCTTATCTATGAACAGCTTGTAACACTCCAAAGAGAAAGGAAAACTTGAAATCGCATCATATGACCCCTTTAAGAGATCAGGGTCATAGTGACATCTTTGAATGTTTCCATAGAGGACTGCAGTACCTTTGGCCACCCTGGATCCCTTTCCTTATCCAACAGCAAAGGCCAGTCTCCTGGATCCTCCTTATCCTCCTCCTCATCTTCCTCTGGCTCCTTTAGCACAAACATCTCCAGCCCTGCCCGCCCCCATTCCTCCCCCATTCTCCCCAGCAACTCCAAAAGTCAACCAGGGTAAGGCCACTCCCTCTTTAGAAATACTAATTCAGTGCATTCCCAGAAAGCACACAGGCTTCTATTCAATGTGCTTGATGGGTTTTGCATGTGTTTGATCCTGTTCTTTTAAAAATATTTTCAGATTTTTATATTCAAGATGGATGCAACATAAAATATGCAAAAAAATTAACATTAAATCTGTTTTACAATGTAATTTACTTCCATAATCTGACTCATTTTTAAGTAAAATGGGATAATAAAGTAAGAGTTTTTCTTTGTTCCATGAAAGATGGTTCCAGGTGCTTGAAGGATTTAAAGAGAGAGTTCACTCTAAAATGGAATTTGTTATAATCATGTTGTTTCAAACCCATACATCTTTTTGTTTATTTTTGTCACGAATTAAGATATTTTTTTCATAATCTTTCATAATTTTCCATCCAGTGAAAGTCTGTGCAATCATCATTTTCATGCACATAAAAGTATTAAAAAGTAATCCATGCTGTTTAATCCAAGTCTTCTGAAAAGATAAAATCTCTGTATATGATGAACAGAGTTTAATTCAGGTGTTTATTCAACGCACATCAAATATGGTTAATGTTTAAGCTCAAACATGAGGTGCCAAGAACAAATCTCAATAGTTTCTTGCATAACGAGAAGCTTTAAAAAGCAGTTTTTCTTTAGAGATGCCTATGCTTGGTGTTTTTAGGGCCTGGAGCAGTCGGAGCTGGCATGGTCGAGGGAAAGGCTGCTTCAGGGGCTTTCAGGACCTCATGATCTCCGACAGCATCATGAGCTTTGTTGAATTTGTGGAGCTCTTCAAGTCTTTTAGGTAGAACACACCTTTCCTTCCCAAAATACTTGTGCTTTGAATCTGGATGATACTTGAAAATGTCCCATTGTGTGTCCAGCATTCGCAGTCGTAAGGATCTGAAGGAACTGTTCGACACTTATGCCGTGCCTTGTAGTCGCTCGGGTCCTGACTCTGTCCCACTCTACACCACACTGAGGATTGATGACAAACTCACAGGATTGCAGCCGGACCTCGGTGGGCATGTGTGAATAATAAGAATGATTTTTTTGTTTAACCGATAAGAAGTAGGGTGGTTTTACAAAGCTGATCTCTTCACAGATCTCCTGACTCGCAACGGTTCTGACCTGGGTCTTTTTATCCGCACACGTCAGCAAATGTCTGACAACCAGAAGCAGATTTCAGACGCCATCGCAGCTGCTAGCATCGTGACCAATGGCACTGGAGTGGAGAATTCATCGCTGGGTGTGCTGGGACTGGCCATCTCTCAGCTCAATGACTTCCTGGTCAACTGTCAGGGAGAACATCAGAGCTATGATGAGATCCTCAGCATCATACAGGTGTGGAAGAATTCTCTGAGAGCCGATCCCAGCCAGAAAGTTTTATAGAATTTATTTATCAGGCCTATAAATGTACTTTATATATATATATATATATATATATATATATATATATACATACATACATACATACATACATACATACATACACATATATATATATATATATAGAGAGCACACACACACACACACACACACACACACACACACACACACACACACACACACACACACACTTTGGTCATTCCTCTTATGAAGCAGATTAATATTCTTGTGTTTTAATTTACATACTCATGTTTAGATAATGAAACTGTTGTTTTCTGTAAAGCTGGTTTATTGCTGAATCAAATTTGTTTCATAAATGAAGAATCTGATAACATTGACACTTATTGAACTGAACTGAATGAACACAAAACTGTCTTGATTGAGCAGAATAATGAAGACAGCAGAATTCGAATGTCTCATTTAAAGTTTGCACCATTCATTCTGCTATATTTCCATTTATTTTGAACTTCCTGGATGTCATATAAGGATCTGATTTTTGTTATTTAAAAAAAAATTGACAGAAGACTACAGTAAAAACATATTAAGGATTATTTTTCTGTCCTTTTGAACTATATATCCACTAAACTTGGCACCATCAATCTATCGGTCTTGTCTGTCTAACCTTCAAACTAAAGTTGTTTTAAACCTTGAAAAGACATTTTCAAGCCAACATTCAAACCTTGTCTTGACCGACATTCTTCTTTGTTATTTATGTGAAGTCTTATTGTAAGAAAAGAAAATTGCTTCAAATTTCTTTTAGTGTTTGGCATGGATTTAAAGCTCTCAACGCTGGGTCATCATTTACCGTTAACAACATGCACAATTGATTATTCCTCTATTAAGAATAAGAGTCGTTGACAGGCAGTTTGATATTAACGTCTCACCAGCTCATAAATCACTTTGAGACATCTAATGATATGCATGCCAATGTAATAATATTTAATTAGTTTTTTGTTTCTTTAGAAATTTGAGCCTTCTTCAAACATGCGTCAGATGGGGTGGATGTCCTTTGAAGGATTTGCCAGGTTTGGTTTTATTAAACATTTTTGACAAAATAATGTGGACCAGCAGTTTCAGAAACACAATACTTTGGCAGATTTAGATAATCTGCTGTATTCATATAATCTCATACATGATTGTTGATGATGCTTGACCAAAAGTTGAATCTACCTCTCGAAGGTTTCTTATGGACAAGGACAACTTTGCCTGTAAAAACGAGGAATCTCAAGTGAATCTGGATGAGCTCCAGTATCCGTTCTCGTACTATTACATTGAGTCCTCTCATAACACATACCTCACGGGCCATCAGCTGAAGGGAGAGTCTTCAGTGGAGCTCTACAGCCAGGTACATCTTCAGCAGAGCTTCTCTGTTTGTCCTGAACCTGATCCAGGATTAAACGGTTCACAATGCACTCCATAAATATGCTTGACGATCGCTGCTTCACATGCCGTCCTGTAGAAGTCACCTGCAAGTGAATGTAGCTGAAACCACAGCACGTGAATGATGCCTGCAGGCGTTTTGTTTGAGTTTATTGGTTCTGCCGCAGGTGTTGCTGCAGGGCTGTCGTAGCGTTGAGTTGGACTGCTGGGATGGGGATGACGGCATGCCTGTTATATACCATGGACACACTCTTACTACTAAGATTTCCTTCAAGGTCTGTTTAGAAATCCGTACATGAAGAGACTTCTGTTGATTTTCTGTATGTTTTCCAATGACTGAAATGCCCTTGTGGTCTGTAGGATGTTGTCGAAGCCATTAATCGCACAGCGTTTGTGAACTCAGAGATGCCCGTGATTCTGTCCATCGAAAACCACTGCTCTTTACCACAGCAACGCAAAATGGCTGAGATTTTTAAGGTACCTGCCGGACCTTTTTTGCTAAATCACAATTCATGAGATGTTCTCAACCTGCTTGCTTGTGTGTGAGTGTATGTGGGTAGTTGACAAATGCACATGGTTTAGTTTTTTTTTTTTACGAATATTGGTTTAAAAACTATGCATTTGGCTTTTTCCCTCAAATTTGTAAGGTAATTAAATACATGACTAGTCATTTGTGAAAATTGGGAGATTCCAGTTAGATAATGTATGTTTACTGATGCACTGGTCACCACAGTGCAGTTTCTACATTTTATTTGCTAATAGTTACAATTTTACCATATAACTGTACGATTGTGGCCAAAATTTGTATTCTTTGCTGTCCAGATAAATTGTGAAGATGTATGTAAAAAATGCATATTTTGCATTGAGGACAGTAGACGTTCATGCCATGTCATAGCGTTTGGAAGTTTCTTGTGGAAGGTGAACATTGTTTATATATTTTGCTCTTCAGACAGTGTTTGGTGAGAAGCTGGTGACCAAGTTCCTGTTTGAGAGTGATTTTGCGGATGAGCCTTTGCTTCCATCTCCCCTGCAGCTCCGAGGGAAGATCCTACTGAAAAATAAGAAGCTGAAAGCTCACCAGGCTCCAGTAGACATTCTCAAACAAAAGGTAGATGACAGAAACAAATATCTACTGATCAAACTGATTTCAAGACTGGTGATTGGTTTATATACACAGTTTATCAAATTGTTGCAGCCACACAATCAGGCAAATTCGGCCTGAAAAAGGCGTTTTTATTTTTTGGCTAAATGTCTTGGATCCTGTTGTAATCTGGGGATTTTTTCATAACTTTTTTTCTTTGTACACCTAAGGTAAGGCCTGTGCCCGAGACACTAATATATCTGCTAAACAAATACAATATAGCTAGTTTTAAATTTAGAGATCATTATATCGCTAAATCAACCAGCCCTAAAATTGCTAAAGCATTATAGACAACAGTATGAGCTTTTGTAAAACAAAACAAAGAAATACATTTGACTTGACTGATCTGCACAGATTTTCTACAGAATGCATTTAGACATTTTAAAATGTCCTTAACTGAGCTGGAAGTACTACACTCATACTGGGAAGCACAATCAAATGAACCAGGATATTTAAGAAACAAACATGCAAGGGGTAGAGAATGTGTGGAATTGTGTGAATGAGAGACTTTCTGATTCTGTGGAAATCTGCACAGCTTTAGTGTGGTCGTGAATAACTGTTAAACATTTTTAGTATCAACACATTTTATTGAGTCCATGAAACATCCATTTAACAGAATGAATAGTTGAAAAGTTTAGGAACTTTTCTTTTGCTAACTTTTCTTCTTTCAAAAGGCACACCAGCTGGCTCACATGCAGGCCCAGGCCAACAACGGCACAGCCAGTGCAACATCCCTGGGAAACAATGACGAAGAAGAAGAGGAGGAAGACGAGTATGACTATGATTATGAGTCACTCTCTGATGGTAAACATACTTTGCATTACTCAAGCCAGCGTGTCCTTTATTTCAACTCGAATTGACAGCGATTATTGGAACATTGAGTGGAATTTTCTGTTCTGTTCACTAACCCTCTCACAATCTTTTACTGTTCTCACGATGCACCTTGTGGCATGTTGACCTTTTCCACTCCCACATCCTTTCTTTCATTTTCTTCCCTATTTTTTTCTCCTTTTTCTCAGCTGATGTCCTCAATGCTTCCACAGCCTCTTATGGCCAGGAAGGTAAACGTATTGTGTGTGAGTGTATGTGGGTAGTTGACATGCACATGGTGTCTTTTTTTTTTTTTTTACTTTTGGTTTAAAAACTATGCATTTGCATTAGGCTTTTTGTCTCAAATGTGTAAGATAATTAAATACATGATATCATTAGTGAAAATTGGCAGTTAGATAGTAACTGTAAATAGTAAATTATAGATCTAATTATTTAGCTGATATTTGTACGATTGTGGCCAAGACAGACAAATTATGAAAATAATTGGTCTTGTAGACATAGATGCCGTGTCAACTGCCCATGTAGATGCGTGCCGTGATGTTGTGTCGCTCTCACTGCTAAACGCTGCTGGTGTGATTGCTTGGACTCAAAGCAGAGAAAATCAAAGCAGAATAATGGTGCTTGTGTCTGAGAGCATCAGGTGTGTGCTGTCTGCTACTGCCATGAATAAATCAGTGTTTTTTGAGTAAGCGATGGGTGGTACTGTGTATAAAGAAAACCACCCAAACTTTCTTCAACGTTTGCTTCCGCGTACTTAGTGTTTTGCAAATGGCTCGACCTTGCTTAAGTGCACTGGCTCATCGGGTGGGGGAAAACAAAGCCATCTGGTTTCTCAGGCCCTCCACTGCTCTCTGTTAAAGAGACTTTGTTCTTTCCCATACGGCTTTCCCCAGAGACTCAGCTATGAGTTTGTGTAGTCAGGGAATGCCGGGCATTCAACCTGTTTTCATAAGCCAGATATGCATTTCTTATGATTTTACCATCTAAGACAAATTTCACAAATTGTATGAGATTTGTTTCGTTACAAGGTAAAATGGAAATCTTTGATTGCTTTGTGTGACATCAGCGTTTTGCTAAATCTGCTGTGATGTCCTGACAGTGTCTGTGGGTTGCACACCTACAGAATGACTTCTCCTGTGATCACAATCAAATAAAGGCCCAATAGATGTGGTTACCTTTTGAGACTGCTCATGATTGACAAAACTGACTGGGCGTTTTACATCAAAGTCTTAAAGTTCCCATGAAATCATAATTGACCATTCTTATTTCAATTTTTATGGCATATTCCAGTATTTGTAAATTGTTTATCTATTTTTTTTAATTCTTCTCCATGTAATGTTTAATCAAAAACATTAACATCCGCTACCCCCCACAATGACATCTGGTCCAACCAAAAAATTCCTGATAGATCAAATCAAGTACAGCTCTACATCACCTGGATATACATCACAATAGAGAGGAAAAACTTCCTCAGATTCTAAAGGGTGGATAGTTCACCTCAAAAAGCAAGCGCTGTCATCATTTATTTACTGCATGTAGTCCCAAAGCGGTGTTTTCTTTGTCCATACAATGATACAAAGTCAATGGTCACCAATACTGTTTGGTTACCAATATTCATCAAAATATATTTTCTTGTGCTCTAAAAAAGAAAGCCGGTAATATAGGTTTGACATAAGGGTAAATAAATGATGACAGAAGTTTTGGGTGAACTACCCCTTTAAGAAGTAAATACATAGTGTCAGAATCCACTGTTGATGTCACAGTCTTTCTTGGCTTCTGCTCTCAAATATGACTGCTTCACCTTTATGTGCTTTTTTTTGTAAATCACAAGAATGTGTTTTGCTGAAGACATTTCTCTTTGGGTTTTTGTAGAGATGTGTCTTAGTGCTTTTCATTTCTGCAGACAATATTCTGGACGACAAACCCGAAGGCAAGTCATCCACTGAGAAACTTCAGTATGAGTCCAATGATGAGATGCCCAAGCGGTTTAAGAAAGCGGGAAGCAAAGGAAAGGTCTGTACAGAACTGTAATGATGAACGTTTGAGTTCCTTTCTAGCTGAATACATACTTGATCTGTGCTGTTTGTCCTTCTGCGCCCATGCAGATGTTTGACATGGAGCTAGGAGAGGAGTTCTACCTGCCCCAGAATGAGAAGGAGAGCAGACAGATCGCTCAAGAGCTCTCTGATCTGATCATCTACTGTCAGGCTATCAAATTCCCAGGTTTATCTTATTTTATTATTACACAAGCACAATCACAAACGCTTGTTGTTCGCTCTGCCTCTGGGACACACAATTTGTCATGCACTGAAATATTTGTCCGAAAATTTATTTTTGATTTAGATATGCTGTTTTCAGTTGATGCATGACCAAAGCGGTATTTATAGCATGCTTCCCATCCAATAATCACAATAACCTACTCTACATAAACATCAGAAGAGTAAACCATGTTAAAAGAAATAACAACTTGCTTTACAAATGTATCCTCTCAGGCTTCATACTAAGTAGCAACACATTTCAGCTACAGTTTAAGTTTTTAATAAGCAACACTTCATCTATTGCATGTTTGTGCTACAAGGCTAATGTAAACTGATTTGCTGAATTTGTTAAAAAAAGGGTGGGCAAATTAGATTGTAATAGTCCCAGAGGCGAGTCTTGAACAAACAAACAGTATCAAGCTCTTGAGTTCTGGAGGAGCATATACCCTGCAGCCGTGACCTTACTTACATATGTGTTTGTTTGTGTTTGTGTGTGTGTGGGAACTAGGTCTCTCCACCATCTCCCCATTAGGCTCTGGAAGGGGAAAAGACAGAAAAAGCCGGAAATCCATCTTTGGCAGCGCTCCTGCTCGCGGAAGCCCCGGGGAGCCTGTGACGTTGATCCGAGCTCCAGGGAAAGGTACAGCTGCCTCGGTTTTGCACAGAACCGTGCACAGGGCATGCAGGAAATAGATCACCCACTTAGAGCACCCATGAGAAAAGGGCTCTCAAGTTTTCCATTATACTGAAGTCCCTCGAAAGCACATAAAAATGCCTTTCTGCAGAATATTTCCAGTGACTGACTGTATGAGAAAACAAACAAGCCTTTTGGAAGGCAAGTGCTGCTTTGAATTAAATCTTAAATTGATAACTTCCTGCCATCTTAACAGAAGTGCATCTATTTTTTTAACCAGTTTATTTTTATTAAAGAGGGAGTTCACTCTAAATAAAAAATCCTGTCAGAATTTACTCATCCTTATGATGTTCCAAATCTGTATGACTGACTTTATTATGTACAACACGAAAGAAAAAAAAAAAAAGCACTGGTTCTTCCTTTTCATGCATTTGCAATCCTTGTATAGGTCATGTGTATAATGCTTTTATGTAGCTTTATGCAGCTTGAAAGTCTCAGTCCCAAGGGGTGTCAAAAGACCCGTTTTACTTTAGCACAAAATACCCCTGTGTGTTACAATCTTACAGATACCGTTGACCAATCTGAGAACCATTTTCCCTGATAATATTTCACCAAGCATCTCTGTTGTGTTCCAGTAGCTGTTTAGAATCAGAACTAGCGATGGTCAGGCAGGTTGGACGGTTCACTCACATGCTGAAAATATGTATAATTAGAAGAATTGGATGAGGTGGATATTTGCCTACAGTTGCTGTATGGAACAAAACTTGCTTATGCCTTATATGGTTATTGATGAAGACATATAGCATATGAATGTCTTGTACTGCAAGGCCAATTTATACAAATATATCCATAACAGTATCCAAAAAACATCAAAATACAGGGGCTGCGTGAAGTGATGAAATAAATCTCATTTAGATTTTTCTGATAAAAATGTGATTGAAAAAGAAATCTAGCTTTGGTGTGCGTGTTCTTAGAGCTGCCAAAATGTTTTGATTCTACATCAGTATGGCTATATATATATTAGGGGTGGGCATAGATTAATTTTTAATCTAGATTAATCTAGATTAATTTTGGAATTAATCTAGATTAATCTAGATTAAAATGGCTCATTTGAATTCTGCGAAGGCATTCAGAATATGTGTGCTACCCAAATAATGACTAAAAGTAAGTCTTTGAGAACGGGTTTCTCAAGCCAGGTGGCGCATTAGACCAGGGGCTCATCTCCTGTTTCCAAAATGCATCACAAACTGCTTGAGAAAGCTGTTCTACTATGATAATTGGTGATGAAAATAAACTATGTTCAATAAGATGTACTTGTGTTTACTAACTGTTTATTCAGTTAAACATGAATTTTGAACTGTAGGCCTACATAAGAGGTCGTGATGAACTGTTTACAGTTTCCATTGGGAAGCTTCTTAAAAATAAATTTTCCCTGAAGCAAACCCGGCGGCTTCATAGCTGCATCCATGTTAGCACGTCACGTTTGATGTGGTAATTTCACAGTAACGTTAGGCATACACACAGGTTCGAAGCAGAGGGTGACACGGGAGTGAATTATCAAGTTCACATGAGACCTAAACCGAATCCTGTTTGCTTAAAAGCGCAGCGTTTCATTGTTATTCTGAGTGCACACAAATAACGTAGAGTCTTTACAGATTCGAAAAGATGTATTAGGCTACTTTTATCTGTATGACCAAAAATGACGGAGATTTTAAGAGCAAGTGAGCGCACGGAGCCTGTCCTGCGCAAAGCCTTCCACACAAACACTTCAATAGCGCACATTTCTCTAGTTAACATCATATTGAGCTGCCATGTAAAGTTGTTACTACATACATCTTTCAGATGAAAAGCCATATTTGAGGTTGATGAATGATAGGTGAGCGTTTGGGATGTCCTGCCCGATTGTATTACCACATAGACCAGCCGTTAACAATCTGTCCATCACGGACTGCGAGCCTCTAGTTCAAGACTCGCTCGCCCCCTACAGTGCAATTCGGCTAGGTATACATCCGCTAAAATATCAGGGTGAAAGTCATCATAGCTTGCGTAGTATAGACCCAGCTCCCAACCCAACTTTGAGAATAGATTAACGGCGATATTTTTTATCGCCGATAAGAGTCTCACGTTAACGCAGCACGTTAACGCCCGATAACGACCACCACTAATATATATATATATATAAACACAAAAATACTGTAATGTTTCGCTGTTAGTTTATTACATAATTTTTCTTAATCTGTTTTTTTAAGTTTATATAACTTAATTTATAAAACAAATCTATATTGTTTTTATTTCCTAATGTCTTCATTTTCAAAATACGTTTTTATTCTTAAAATGAACAACCAGATGCAGAGCTCCAAGCTTGCTGTAGTGTTCTCAGTGGTGATAAGGACATGACTTCCCCTTCTATAGACGTGCTTTGATTCTGCTTTTGTCTGTTTGCTGAATTTCAGATGTGACTCAGCCTCAAATAAGATATTTATATAACGATCTCATTCTGCTTAGTTTCACTTTTAAACAGTTTCTCTGAAAGAAATGTTTAGGTCCTTTCCGTTTGTTGCAATATCAACTTCATATCAAATCAGCCGTGTTCTTGTTTCTCTTGCAGCCAGTCTGGAGGGCCTTCGCATGAACTGTGAGGAACAAACATCACTAACGTTCAGCCCGAGCACCTCTCTCAGCTCCATCATCCGCACACCCAAATGCTACCACGTTTCCTCTGTCAACGAGAACGCTGCAAAGCGTCTGTGTCGCCGCTACTCCCAGAAACTCATCCAGCACACTAGCTGCCAGCTGCTCCATACGCATTCTGCAGCCACACGCATCGACTCCGCCAACCCCAATCCTCTCCTCTTCTGGCTGCACGGAATCCAGCTGGTCGCCCTCAACTACCAGACCGACGGTAACGAGCGTGATCTCCTGCTCAGGACAGGAATCAAACCAGTGTAAATGATAGTGATAGACTGATATATTGACCATGCTGACCAGTCAGGCCATTTTTACAGTGTGTTTTTACTGAAGTTGTCAGACTAGAGGAACAGAAAACATCCAAAATACACTTTTAAGGGTTTATTTTATTGGACTTTATCTACATTAGTCAACATTTGAAGTCAATCAAAAAAGTTCTTCAAAGTTATCCTAAGACAAGAACGGTTATTGTTTTGATTTTAGGACAACTTTTATGAGAGGTTTTGATTAATTTGTCATTAAATATAATTTTTTGTGCTATTCCAGAAAAACAGCAATTTTTATGTAATTTTTATTTTATTTTACCATTTCACTAGATATACACGTGTATTTGTGTGGAGATTAGTTTTTTATTTACTACCTTTAAGTTTAAATTTGTAATCCGATGTACGTCAGCTATCTATACATGTATTCAAATGTGATGATGAGCATTATTCTAAAATGATTATTTCAAGAATTCGGTCAATTTTGTGAGAAACTAATTGGATGTGGCTGGTATTTCTCCTCTAGACCTGCCCATGCAGCTGAACGCAGCTCTGTTCGAGGCTAATGGTCACTGTGGTTATGTACTGAAGCCTCCGGTTCTGTGGGAAAGAAGCTGCCCTCTCTATCAGCAGTTTTACCCTCTGGATCGAGACCTGGAGAACATGACTCCCACTCTATACACTCTCACTGTAAGTATCCCACATTTGTTTAGCGTTAAAACTACTCTTAGCTAATCTAGCAGACATTCATTATTTAATGTGCGCACAGATTGTGTCGGGACAGAATGTTTGTCCGGGGAACTCGAACGGCAGTCCCTGTGTGGAAGTGGAGGTGTTGGGCATGCCGGCAGACAACTGCCATTTCCGCACCAAGCCCATTCACCGCAACACACTCAATCCCATGTGGAACGAGCACTTCCAGTTCCACGTGCACTTCGAGGATATGGCATTTCTGCGCATCGCTGTCGTGGAGAACAACAGCTCACAGGTCACCGCTCAGCGGATACTGCCCCTCAAAACCCTCAAACCAGGTGAAGAGCATTGTGTGATTACTGCTGTACTGATTATTAATCAATCACTGCAGCATGCTTTATACATAATCTTACATTATACAAACTGTACACTAGCCTAGCGTTCAAAAGATTCACCTAAGATTATTTTTAAAAGGTTTTTGAAAGACGTCTCTTATTCTCATGAAGGCTGCATTTATTTGATCAGAAACTGTAAAAACAGTAATATTGTGAAATACTATCATTTAAAAGAAATGTTTTCTATTTAAATATATTCCAATATGTTTCTGCTTAAACATTGATAATAATAAGAAATGTTTCTTGAGAAGCAAATCAGCATATTATGGTTTCTGAAGGATCATGTGACACTGAAGACTGGAGTAATGATGCTGAAAATTCAGTTTTGACTCACAGAAAGAAATTACACTTTAAAATATATTACAATAGTGAATTTATACTTTAAAACATTTATTCATTAAAAATATATGAGCGTGTGTGTATGTGTATATATAAATATATATATATTTGACCCTCTCTGTGAAATCCAGGCTAAAGTCTCAAAATCTAATTATGAGAAAACTTGCATCAAAGTTAGATTTCTTCCATTAATTTCACTATAATTTCAATCTTTGACATGACCTTACTCAGTCAATATTAAAGATAAAAAGGTTAAACTTTCACAGAATGTTCTTTACCATATTATTTGTAGAAAACAGCTAATCACAAAAAAATTATTTAGCTGTGTTTTCACAGAAAGGGTCACATTTATACACACACGCACACACACTCACTCACCGGCCACTTTATTAGGTACACCTGTTCAATTGCTTGGTAACACAAATTGCTAATCAGCCAATCACATGGCAGCAACTCAATGCATTTAGGCATCTAGATTTTGGTGAAGATGACTTGCTGAAGTTCAAACCGAGCATCAGAATGGGAAGAAAGGGCATGTACAGGTGCATCTCAATAAATTAGAATGTCGTGGAAAAGTTAATTTATTTCAGTAATTCAACTCAAATTGTGAAACTTATGTATTAAATAAATTCAATGAACACAGACTGAAGTAGTTTAAATCTTTGGTTCTTTTAATTGTGATGATTCTAATATATTGAGAGTAAGTAAGTCCTGTAAGTGACTCTGAACGTGGAATGGTTGTTGGTGCCAGACGGGCTGGTCTGAGTATTTCAGAAACTGCTGATCTACTGGGATTTTCACACACAACTATCTCTAGGGTTTACAGAGAATGGTCCGAAAAAGAGAAAATATCCAGTGAGCGGCAGTTGTGTGGATGAAAATGCCTTGTTGATGTCAGAGGTCAGAGGAGAATGGACAGACTGGTTAGAGATGATAGAAAGACAACAGTAACTCAAATAACCACTCATTACAACCAAGATATGCAGAATACCATCTCTGAACACACAACACATCGAACCCTGAAGCAGATGGACTACAGCAGCAGAAGACCACACCGGGTGCCGCTCCTGTCAGATAAGAACAGGACACGGAGGATACAATTCACACAGGATCACCAAAACTGGACAATAGAAGATTAGAAAATGTTGCCTGGTCTGATGAGTCTCGATTTCTGCTGCGACATTCAGATGGGGTCAGAATTTGGTGTAAGAACATTGACTACAGTGTACCATCTTCTGATGTACTTCCAGCAGGATAATGCACCATGTCACAAAGCTCAAATCATCTCAGACTGGTTTCTTGAACATGACAATGAGATCACTTTACTCAAATGGCCTCCACAGTCACCAAATCTCAATCCAATAGAGCACCTTTGGGATGTGGTGGAACGGGAGATTCTCATCATGGATGTGCAGACGACAAATCTGCAGCAACTGAGTGATGC
Organism: Gymnocypris eckloni scoliostomus; assembly: GCA_027564155.1. NCBI lineage: Eukaryota > Metazoa > Chordata > Actinopteri > Cypriniformes > Cyprinidae > Gymnocypris > Gymnocypris eckloni. The sequence continues at coordinate 6,725,921 of CM050430.1, read as the reverse complement.
TATCATGTCAATATGGACCAAAACATCTGAGGAATGTTTCCGACACCTTGTTGAATCTATGCCACGAAGAATTAAGGCAGTTCTGAAGGAAAAAGGAGGTCCAACCCGGTACCAGCAAGTGTACCTAATAAAGTGGCCAGTATATGTGTGTGTATATATTTTGTTACTGTCTATTATGTCAACAATTGTTGGATGATCATTTGTGCCTTCAGATTACTTTATTGGATAATTTACTAACATTGTCTCATGTTTCGTTTGGTTTCTGTGAATTATTCAGGCTACAGACACCTGCAGCTGAGGAACCTGCTGGTCTCTGGAGATCTCTAGTCTGTTCATCTTCAGCCGCAGGGGAGGAGACCACTGCCTGCGTCTGTGGTGAGACCGCATTCATAACCCGCTCATAAACCACAGCTGTCAGGATCTCAGGCAGATATTTGTGTGACATGTAGTACTAGTGGAGCTAGACAGCAGAAATGAAAGTGTTTACATTCATGATTCCTCTATATGTGCCTTACAGTCTCACAGGGAGTGGCCAGCATGTTTGAGAAAACATTGTGCGAATATTTCTGATGTTTTATAAGTCTGGAATGTGCTGTATTCTCTCCCTCGGTCCCTGTCATCCCAGTGCAGCCTAGTTGAATTAAAACAGGAAATCATAAAGACATAGACATGCTACTGTATACAGAAGTGCCATGCCCATTCAAACTGGAAAAATACTGAACAAACAACATTGAGTGAGAACAGTTCCAGGGAAATTTATCTGTACGGTGGAAAAATGGCTTTGAGACTATTTCCTCTCAGAAATTCCTGGTAAATGTCATAAATTATTAAAAGAAACAGCAAGTAACAATTAAATGTGTTTTGAAGTATAAAGACTGAAATAATATTTTCTTGTAAAATGTACTTTTAATATTTGCATGTTAAAATGATAAAAAACGTGTTTTTGTCTAAATGACTGTTGCAGCAGTAGTTTAACTCTGTTATACTTGTGTCAGGTGTATCTTCTCTTGCTGGTGTTGTTGCACAAATACAGTAGGTGCAGAGACTCCTGACTGTAAACACCATTGACTGGATCATTTTATTTAGTTCAACTGTCAGGACTTGTTTAATAGCTTTGAAACATTATTAATAATCTGCTCTTTTGTTTATTAGTCACATATGAAAAAAGTTAACTATATTATCGTTTTGTTGTCCTCTCAGCTTTTCAGCACGGAGGAAAGACGTGCCGCCCAGCAGCACAACGTGACAGTGCATGGAGTTCCAGGCCCCGAACCCTTCACCGTAATGTGCGTTGATGAATACACCACAGCCAAGCAGCTCCTGGACACCGTAAGTGTCAACGCGACAGAGCCGAGCCAGTTTAGACAGGCTAGCACACACCAGAACACTAAGTGCAATGAACCAAAGGACAGGGTGCAACTACTGTAGATGACGCAGTGTGTGTGTGTGTGTGTGTGTGTGTGTGTGTGTGTGTGTGTGTGTGTGTGTGTGTGTGTGTGTGTGTGTGTGTGGTGCCATCAGGGATTCAGAGTCCTCTTGCCATTCTTGAAGTTGTTTTTATGAGTTCTGAAATTATGTTTCGGATTAATACTGGAAGTTCATCCGGTTGCCAAACAGTCCTTCTCGTGGAGAATGATTGTCATCCGTTCTCTCGTTAGGAACAAGCAGTGTTTACTGGTCTGCTTCACATTTTCATCATTCCTCAGCACATAAACACGCGTTTAAATAGTCTGTTTCTTACCAGTTGTTTCCGACTACCTCCTTCAACTACTTCCTGATGGAGGAGAAAATGCCTCTGTGCAAGGAGAAGAGCGAGTCGAAGCGCCTCAGCAGCGGCCCCTAGCGAATGACGAGCGGCTCCTGAGAGTTACTCACAGCTGGCAGCCGGAGGAAGGATGTGTGGGCAGAATATACCTGAAAACCAAGGAAGAGGTTTGTGCTGGCTTCTGGTCCACTTCTGCTCACCAAGACTGCACTTATTTGATTATAGAAATACAGTAAAAACAGTCATTTTGTGATTTTATTTTTATAATTTAAACAAACTATATCTGTTTGATCATTACTCCAGTCTTCAGTGTCGCAGGATCCTTCAGAAATCATTCTAATATGCTGATTTGCTGCTCAAGACACATTTATTATTTTATGTTGAAAATAGTTTTTGCATAAATTACTTGACTGTTAATAGGATACAAAGACTGACAAGATGGAAAGTAAACTAAAAACTGTGAACAAGTTACCAATTAAGTGTTCCTAAGAAAAAAATAAGGAAATATTTTGATTAAAGAAAATGTGAAGAATCACAGATTCTGTTAGTTTATTATGAGATATTCCAAGTTTTATGTCCGAAACAACAACATTCATTCATTCAGGTTATTTAAAATTCACCCCATGTTTAGGATACTAGGATTAAAACGGACCCCAAAATAACCCAGAATGATTTCCAATATCTTTGGACAACATAAACGTAACCCGTAACAACAGTGACTCACACAGGCTTCATAAAAGATCCACACCCGTTACTTGTGTTAATTCTTGATCTGTTGCTCCCCCTGCTGGCTGATAGCAGGACGTCAGTGAGAAGAATACGGTGCTGGAGGGGGTGGAGGACGTGAGCAGCGGAGAGGAAGACACGTTCCTCGTGCAGGTTCATGATGTTTCTCCTGAGCAGCCTCACACGGTCATCAAAGCCCCGCGTTACAGCACCACCCAGGACATCATCCAGCAGGTCAGAAGATCACCGCAGCTTCACTCAAAGATCTCATCCCTGTCACGTTAATCTCAGAATATCTAAGCCGCTGTGGTCTGTTGTAGACTCTGAGCAAAGCCAAGTACTCTCTGAGCATCCTGAGCAACCCTAACCCATGTGACTACGTCCTGATGGAGGAGGTCACTAAAGACGCGGCTGGGAAGAGATCGTCCTCGGCTAAACCGTGCCAGCGTGTGCTGCAGGACCATGAGAGCGTGTTCCAGGCTCAGAGCCGCTGGAAGGGAGCTGGGAAGTTCATCCTCAAACTCAAGGAGCAGGTAAACACTGACAACAAAACATGTGCAGCAAGATCTGAAAATAACACTTTACAATGCATATTTATCCCCAAACTGAAGTAACACTATCATTCAAACTTTTGGGATCAGTATGATTTTATAGATATTTTAAAAAACAGTTATGCTTGGCAAGGCTGCATTTATTTGATCGAATACATAGCGAACACAGTAATATTGAAATATTAATAGTAATATAGTGAAATATTACTACAACTTAAAATAACAGTTTTCTATGTGAAAAAATGTATCTTCAGTGTCACATGATCCTTCAGAAATCATTCTAATATGCTGATGTGCTGCTCAAGACACATTTCTGTTTATTATCAAAGTTGAAAACAGTTATGCTGATAAAGATTTTTGTGGAATTTTTTTTAGCCGCAAGAAATTATTTATTTTACATGTGCATTTTTTGTAGCAAATGTATTTATGCAAATATTTTTTTTTATTGTCTAAAACATCTTATTGACTCCCCATTTTTTTCTCTTTTGTTAATTTCAATCAATTTTCCTGTCATTGGTGATTATTGGTTGTTGGATTTTTTCTTATTTTGTGTCGATTGCACTCAAAAAGAGACATTTATACATCTTTAGAACATATTGTATTCATTTTTAAATTATAAATTATTTTAGGATAAAAATATAATATAAAAAAAATGAATATTTCCTATATATATGGTTTTAGAAAACCTTTTTAAAGTCATAAATTTCACAAATGTTTTTTTATTTGGAGTTAATTTGTATTTATACACTATAATAACCAATGATTGATCTCGTGGTATTAATGGCTTTTCCCCGTGATCTGTCCCAGATCGCTCGTGAGGACAAGCGGAGGGGCGTGTCTTTTGCCAGTGAGTTCCGGAAGCTGACGGGTCGGAGTCGGAGCTTGACTGTGAACACACACATGAACGGGTCAGCGGCTCAGGAGTCGACACACAGTAAGGAAGAGAAGGCTGTATGTCCCAGCATGCCAGAGGCCTCGGAGTGAAGGAAGCTCTGCAGTGTGTGTGTGCAGTGTATGGAGCTCGCCACGTACTAGACCCTAACACACAACAAACTGTCAGTCTGAAATCTAACATTCATTCAACTGCTGTCCAGAAATGAACATTTGATGAAAATGTACTCATCCATGCAATATCATTTTGTGAATTGGAATAGATTGAACAAATGTAGCGTTACATCACTTGCTCACCAATAGATCTTCTGCAGTGAATGGGTGCCGTCAGAATGAGAGTATGTGGGTGGGTCTTGATGTAAGAGACAACGGGGGATGAACTTTATCACTGGACATTATAGACCGATGTTACGGATTAAAGTACAAATAAAACGATAGATTCGTTTCTTACAAACATGCAGCTTTCACTTCACAAGATGTTAACTGATGGACTGGAGTGTGGATTATGGAGATGTTTTTATCAGCCGTTTGGACTGACGGCACCCATTCACTGCAGAGCATCCAGTGATGAGCAAGTGATGGAATTCTATGTTTCTCTTAGGGGTGTGCGATATCGACCAAAATAATATCTCGATACTTTCTTGGATTTTATCGATACGATAATTAGATGATATTTTGCTGTATGTGTGTTATTGTGCTGGTATCTTAAGGACCGCCGTGGACCGCTGACTCCTAAAGTTTTTCATATTCTGTGTGGTGGTCAGCTCACACTGATAAAAATTAATCTTTTCCAATAAGTTGATTTTTAACATTTTATAAGCATTTTTTTAACGCTATAAAGCCTATTTATCTAAAAGTGTCCATCTTTTGAGTCAAATTCTTACATTAATCAGTGAATTATAAGACATTTGGGCTGTTACCAGGCAAATGAAATCAACACACGCTGCATCTGAAGTACACACTGTTTAATGCAAGACATTAATGCTTTAACCTGCAATTACAAATGCAGAAATAATCTTTTGATACATTAAACATAAAATGCTGAATACTGATATTTGAAATTATTTAAATAATAAATGATACTTTGAATGTGAAATTAAAACCTGGTTGCCAGCAGATTTGAACTGCTGTAAAAAAATCAGTATCTTATTTGTAATCAGCAATAATTGGAGAAAAACGGGGCACATTGTGTGAAATTTTTGCGCTCATTTGAATAGAGCGAGTCTCACTCTAAATGCGCACTAGTCCAATCTTCAGCACTGCAGGGGTGTTTGGAGTAGTTTTGACTCAATAATGTCAAATCAACATCGTTACAACAACAATTACGAGATTATCGCAGAGGATATATATCGCACCCTGATTTCTCCACATCTGTTCTGATGAAGTAAAATCCAACGGTTCCTGTATGATTTAGTCGAGGTTAGATTTTGTACAGTATCCCTGATGCTGAGGAGACTGCTTGTTGAGCAGTGCTGCCTGATGTTTCATGCTTGCTGTTCTTTATCTGTCATTAATGTTATTAATTAACAGTGCACCATGTCTTTACTATCAGTGAAACTTTGAAAATTAGACAACCTTTAGGAGCTGAATTAAGTACAACATCTGAAAATACCACGTGTCTGTTCCTCACTGCTTTCATTCATCATCTGACACTGATAATTAGGAATGAATTACATTTTGAAATATATTCAAATAGAAAACACATTTTAAATTGTAATAATTTTTTACCGTATTTTTGATTAAATAAAGGTAGCTTTGCTGTTTGGTAAGAGACTTGTTTAAAACATTTCAAAATCAAGTTACCATTTTAAATTAAGATTCAGCGGTAATGAAACACTGACTCTCGGTTGTGAATGTCTCTTCTCAGGGTCTCTGTGGATGATGGGGCTGAAAATCTTGGCGTTCACTACTCATCCGTTCACTACTCCCAGCTGCTGTGGAACTGGAAGCTGCATGAGTCAGACCAGAGCAGCACCTGAGTTGTTCACTACTCATCCAGTGCAGCCTGACGCCTGTAACTCAGATCCGTGCAGTTCACCTGAGGGTCTCTAAGTCACTTCAGCATGTTACGGATGTATTTGAGCACCTTTCTCCTTTAATACAGCTGTGTGAGACTTTTTGGGAAAGATGTTTTAATACTTTATTTACATCCTCTTTTTGGGATTTGCTGAAATGAAATCAAACAGCATAGTGCTTCCAGCACATTAATGTAACACTATCCTTTTTGTTTGTTTTATAGAAACCATTATGGATGTAAATATGGCGTGATTTGTTTGGAGTTCGCACAAGGTGTTTAGAAGGATTGAAGGCAGATTTGTTCGGTGTGTTTTAGCAGCTAGTTTAATTCATTGCACACGTCCTGCACTGCTTTTAATGACCAACAACAAAAGCTAGATGTTGAGCAGAATTACGTACCTTTCTGTAAACTGCCACGAATCTATTAACAGTATCACAAAAACGTCACTTTAAGTATTTTACCGATGGATTTCTTTATTTTATTTCAGCTCGTCATCATTTTTTATAGAAGTTTTTCTTATGTTCCCCTTTGCAGCGCAAATATGTTTTTCTTGCATTTATGAAGAGCTTGAGATCTTCACTGACACTGTTGTGCTTGTTTTGGAATATTTGAATTTTAAATCAATACATTAAGAGGTGTGTGTCCTGCATATGACCTCTGTAATTATTGAAAGCCAGTTCCCTTTTTATGTTAAAAAAGTGCTTTAATATATTCATGTGATTTCTAAACTCATCGCAGTTGACTCGGCTTAAGCAGACCTGCTTTCAACTTTAAGTGAAATCTTTCATAATTTATTAAATGTTATAGCCCAGGTTGGCTGTACTTTTCCAGATGTGTACATAATTATGAAATCTGCTTTAACTTATTCGTAAGGGCATGAATGTTTGTAATTTAGATTTTTAGCACCGTCTTCAAAGATATTTAATATTTTGACATTGAGGTGGTCCTTTAATATCTTGTATGTTTCGAACAGGCCCGTGTTATTGTAGTTCATTAAGAACTTCTGTCTGTTTGGAGTTTAAAACATGTTGAACTTTACTAGTGATGGTTTTCAGCACACACGAAGCTCTATAGGAATGTGTCAATATTGGGTTACTTGAAACCGCATTCATCAATAAATAGTGTTGAAAAATCCATGTTTGGTGAAAGCATCAGTGCCCATGATGAACTCAGACTCTGGTATCGTGGAGAATTTATTTGACACAAACAGGTGAAGACAGCTTCAGCTCTTAATCGACAGTCTCTCGTGTTTCCTGCTGTGTGTGTTGTGATGTGAAGTCTAGATGTGTCTGCTCGCTCTCGTTTTGAAGAGCAGCATCAATCAGCGTCTTCAGCTCAGAATCTAAAAAGGCATTGCCGATTGTGAAATGTTCCTGTAAACACAAGCAGGATGAATATTTAGAGAGAAAACTTCACGACAGAACTAGTTAAAGCATTGCTAGTTCGATGGAAAGACCTTTTTCTTGGAGGCGGTTCTGCAACAGGAGGGTTGAAGGTCATGTTTTTAACACTGTAGTCTTCAAACAGCTGCACTGGAGTCCTGAGAAATACAATGAAAATCATCATCATCAAAGCGAACCACTGAAAAAGAGGCGTCTGTCTCTGTACCTTCTGCTGAGCTCCATGCTGAGAGCCCCGGACCCTTCACTCGGGGCACCTTTCATCAGATGAGCTGCAAACGTCCTCACCATCGGGTGATAGTGACTCTGAAAGAACAGCACGACCTGAGGAACTCATGCATCTCATGTTCGTATTCTCACTTTAATTCTAGGTTTTAGTATCAATTTAGTGCTATAATTTGAATCAAGAATGCAACGGACTAGTTGTTTGACCATGTTTTTTTCATTAAGCTTTTAAGAGCACATTGTTGAATTAATGTTGTTTAAAAACAAATATTAAGATGATAATTACATATTTGTTTTTGAAAGCACCATACACGGGTGTATATTGAATGACTTCGGACACCTACTACAAGTAGCAACTCGTGGACCATAACGTATTGTTTTGTCAAACTTATACTTTACCACATTTCACTGACCTTTAACTCCACTACATAAAAACAATATTGTTCTGACACGGGGAAATAAATCAACACCTGCTCTGAGACGCAATAATGATTAGTTCACAAATCAGCCTGATCTGATTGTATTCGTTCAAGAGTGAAGTCACTGAAACGATCCTGTCTGAGGGACTTTTGTACCTGAACTCATGTAAAACTGAAAAGAAGTATTCATGACTCATGATCATTAGAGTATCTGTATTTTGATTTGTGCACTTCGTCTACCAATCATACACCATATTTAGTTGTTGTCAAGCATGCAAAATATGGGAGATGTTTTTTTTTGGTATAGTACATGTTCCACACAGCCTTGTATTCAGTTCTGCTTCAAATCAATGTATTTAGGCTTGCCACTATAATTTGTTATACCTGTTCTGAATACCATTCAATTTGAATCATTTGTTGAGGTATGAAAGAAAATAAACGTTTACCAGTATTTTACATAATTTCTGAAAGGAATAATAAAATGTGATGTTTCTTCTCTCAATAACTTCCAGTAAGGTGTAACTAAATGTTGTATTTTGAATCCGTGATACCTTCAGTAAGTGAAGCTCCCACACGGACGTGTTCTGAGGGTTGCAGTACTCGGGCACATCCAGCTCTGGCAGATACACACCACTGCCCTGCATTTCATTATCCAGCAGGATGTCACACTTAGGAAGGTCTACACAAAACCACACACAAGTAACTCATACATTCAGCTCAGAAAGCACAACCGTGAAGCAGCAGCACTGACTCACATGCATCAGCGCCCTGTTGGCCGCCAGGATGCCCACACTGGAGTCAGGCAGCAGGTGCAGACTGAGCGTGCTCAGTCTCTTCAGGAAGCCCTGCTCTCTGCAAGTCACCTGCTTCCGGCGTTTGGTCAGCATGGCGTCCAGACACTGCAGCACGATCGCCGTGTCCTCGTTCGTTCCTCCTGCAGCCCATCAACACAACAGTCATTGGAATATTGCATAAAACATTTACGAATCTGTCTGATGTGTTCAAGAGAACAAAACCTTCACTTCCTGAGAAGCAGTCATAAAAGCCTACATAATATTTACTTGCACAGATGAAACACAGCAGCAAACGCAATCATGCAAAACAAGCCTGCGAAGGAATTATATCAAATCATATATATTTGTGAGAAGAATTGTGAGATAAAAAGTTGTGAAATGCAATTCATGTTTTTATCCTGTGGTGGAAATAAGCTTCCACAGACTTTGGCTCAGTCATTTCAGAGCGACTCAAACAATATTTAGACCGTACGCAGAGATTAGTCAACTGCACTATAAAACTTTAAGACGACAAAACACTATTTCTGTCTTTCTACTTTAAAATTTCACGTTTGTTACTTGCCATTTCTTTATAACTAGTTTTGTTTTTTGGCAACAGATTATGCATACATTTTCACATAGAATTAAAACAATCTGCCTGATTTGAGCATATACATTTTTATGTGCATATTGAGATTCTTCACATCATGCTGTTTCCGTCCAGTGTCCTTATGCGAAATCCCCAAACTAGCGTAAAATACATGGACAGAAACAGCTAATGACATTTCTGAATTTAATGATCCATAATAGTCCAGTGATTCTGCAGTTTTTATGAAGGTATATTAAAGATCTTCATGATGTTCTTCCTCAGTAATTTTGAGCAAATCTCTAAAGATCCTTAAATCAAGTTACCTTTAATTAAGAAGCAAAATGATATTAGAAGTCTTGTTTTAAGTAAAAACTTATTTTTCGGTATCTCAGAAAACAAGATACACCCCCGGTTTGACAGACAAGACTAAAGTCCCAGAGTAAAATGTAATTCTGAGCGATTTCAACTGAAAGAAACATGCACTGACTGATCTTAAATATATCAGTGTCTTTGTTTTGTCTCAAGATGCACACCAGTAATGTTTTTTCTGAGGCATGTTAAAGAAAATTACCTAAATGTCCTAGTTGAGCTACGGCCTAGTCTGGCTTAGTCTAAACCAGGGCTGTGAAACCAGGCCTGTCTGTCAAGTTTCAGCTCAAATACCCACAGATGTTGAGTGGAAGCAGAAACACGCTGTTTTTGTGCATGTCTCTTTAAATGCAAATGAGCTGCTGTTCCCCCCGCCCCCTTTTCAGAACAGGAAAGTACCTTTACAGCTCCTACCTCAGATACTCTGATAAAAATATCTGTTTGGTTTTGATTATCATGTCTATCACGCGTTTTAGTTTAAGCTTCTGATATACGGGTTTCTGAGCGCACACATCTGAAGAGCGCACACAGAAAGCGGCTGCGAGTACTAAACCAAGTTCTCTTTCACGGCTTAAACGGTCAAATACAAGTTTATGTTACAAACACAGTCGGTTACGCCTGTGAAGATACACAGCTGGGAAATAAATCACATACTTATATTCGATCTCTGTGTAATAAATCAATACATGATTCGATATTTGTATTGGAAAACAAGGCTGAGGAAGAGGAAGCTTTTTTTTGCGGTGTGTGTAATATTTAATGCCATGGCTACGAGTTTAAAACTTTCTTCTCTGATTTAAGGCCTTCATTTGTGGAAAGGTAAATTAAGATTTTTTTAAGAAACTCTGATAATCTATCAAATGGGTCTCACAGTTGGATTTGTGCATCTAAATCTTCAAAGAATTGTCTAACACCACAGTGTAACCCAGTGTCACTGCATGTGCAGAACAAACAGACACCGAGAGCTCACCTGCGTGCAGCGTCAGCAGCGTCTTGTATAAGTGGTTGTAGAATTTCAAAGGGTCGATGTTGAGGACGTCACCTGTTGCAAACAGAGATGTATTTTAGCTCAGCGAGGCGAGATGTTTGTGAAAGCAGAGCTGTGGCGGCACTGACCTTGTCCTGAGAGGATGTGGAAGGATGTGAGGATGCAGTGAAGGTTCTCGCGATCGTCAGATCCTGAGAGAAGGAAAAGCTGAGATGTTAATGTGTGAAATGTGACGTGAAGCAGGTGCTCCTGATAGAAACACTTACACCTGATGTGATGAGGCCGTACAGCACCGCCAACAAATCATCAAAGAACTCCAAGTTTATCAAATGAGCAAACCTGCAGGAAACAGTTTGAACCACGTTACTCAAGAACACAGAGGAACAACACTATAATAAAGCAGTCACACACATCACGTGGAGCTTACTTTGCAAGACCTTCTAAAACGGAGGGCAGCAAGATGGACTTCTGCGCTTTCTTCAGGATTCTGAAGTAGGTGAGGAACACAATGTTCAGCGTCTCTGTGTGCTGGAATCAAACCATGGGCCAGAGTGAATATACATGACATGCAATAGAACAAGCTCTCCATCGACTGTAGCAAGACTCACCAATTTAATTTTCTTCTCCTTGCCGTCGTAGGCTTCGGCTTCCAGAAGCTCTTTCTGTAGCTTCTCCTCGGCTTTCTTCCACTGTTACAGACGAGAGGTTTGATCAAGGACACAAAACAGAAATGTGTACCAGCTTTCCAGCAGAAGTGTATTTCACATTAATAAGCATTTCAGAACATTCTTCATATAAAGAAGATTTCATTAACACACCTACGTTCCTACTTTGAGGAAACCGATGATGTAATGATTAACAGCCAACTGTATGCAAGTATAAACAGATTGACATTTATCATAAAATACTTATTCTACTGTTTAAAAGACTGAGGTCAGTAAGAAAAGGAAATTGATACTTTTATTTAGCAATGCAAGGCTGCATGGCATTACACTATTCATAACATAAAATTATATTTCAAATAAAGGTTCTTCATTTGAACTTTATATTCATTTAAGACTTCTGACAACAAAAGTATCATGAAACATAAGATTTCCACAAAAATATTAATAAATGTTTCTTGAGCAGCAACATATTAGAGTGATTTCTGAAGGATCATGTGACACTGATGCTAGAAATGAAGCTTTGCATCACAAGAATGAATTATCATTCAAATATATTCAAATAGAAACATTTATTTTAAATTGTAATATTATTTGACAATATTACTGTATTTCTCAACAAACAGAAGAGCTACTATCTTTTGAAAAGTAGTGTAACACACACAAGCATGTGTCCTCTCCAGTGAACACGGACTAACATCACTGCTCAACAATCATGACACTTATGTGAGATAAGATCAAACCTTCCGCTGCATCCTGGACAAATTTGACCGCTTCTCCTTGAAGGACATGAACTTCTTTTTAGGCGCAGTATCTTCTGTATCTTTCTTCATTTCCACTTCTTTTATTCTCAGACACAGAAGACAGTTCAGCACCTGAGCATTCACAATGATAGAAATATAGAAATCATCACTTAACACATGACTAAAGTCAGGTAGTTTCATTTGTGCTGCAAATTCAAAACTCTAGACCAGCGTTAACAAAGCTAACGAAAACTAAAACCATAAAAACATACAATTACTTGAAATAAATACCTAAAAAATGAATTCAATAAAATGATAGAAATGAATAAAATACAGACAAAATAAAAATGTTTTCATTGGTTTAACTGAAATTAAATAAAGCATAACAAAATAAAAATTTGAAATTATTATGAAAACATACAAAATATTAATAATACAATTGTTAATAAGAACTCTATAACATCATTTTAATATGAAATATATATTTAACTATATAATAAAAACTACTACTACTAATGACCAAATCAATAAATAAAATGGAGTCCAAATCTGACCATGTTCTTAAATTGAAAGTTTTCAAAAGCAAACGGTCGATTACTCTCTGTAATGAATGTTTAGTCTGTCTGTTCTGCTCATCATTGACAGTATGATGCTGTACCTGAGGTTTGACGTTGTAGCTCCTGCTCTTGATCATGCCTGAGATGACCTTCACCACCGCTAATGAGGCCTGACCCAGTTTATCCTGCTTCAGCAGTTTACTGACGGCGTCACAACACATCTCAGACACCTGAGCGCAAAATCACAACATCTAAACGATGAGCACATCTCCAAATGTTGAGTCTCTCCAGCAAACGTGGCGAGCAGACTGACCTTCCTGACGGAGGTGCTCATCAGAGGCACCACCATGACTACGATGTTGTTGTGGAAATTAAAGTGTGGCAGAGCTACCAGGAGGTCACAGATACACCTGATGGCCACTTCAGCCAGACCTTTATAACTCTGAAGAGACACGGCCTGACTTCTCTTCTGCTTCTTCTGCTTCCAGTCTGAAACAGCATCAGATCAGATGATGGTGAGGAGAACGAAAGGGCTGATGGGAAGGTAAGAGCACAGAGCACTTGATGTACCTTTGACTGTCTGTTCCAGATCTTCCAAGTAAAACTTATACTGGCTGACGAGACCCTCCTCAAACTCCCTCAGCTGCAGCGTCTCTTTTTTCACCTGAAGAACAGAACGTTTAAATGGGTCACATGATACATTTATATCTTGCTTTTCAATATTTCTCCCTAAGTGTGTCCACGTATCCAAAGAGTTCCCTTCTGATGAGCATTTTTCTCTCTCACTGTTAAAAAAAACAGGATTATACGCGATGTTGCCATACTAGCCTTTCCCTTCTGCTCTAGAGTCTTGTTTGTGTTAAACATGGCAGAATAACTGCAGGCTTGCACAATGGGCGCTGCTAAAGGTGTGATGCGTCGACGCACTCCATGCTAATCTATGTATTTGTATAATCACGTCGCCGAATCGCAGAAGCCCTAATTGTGTTGAATAGAATTGAAATCGAATCGCACTGCATGGTAACAGGGGTGAATTGTATCGCATCACTAGCTGCTTCATCTGTATCGTATCGTTGGCTATGCATCGAGATGCGTATCGCATCGGCCTCAGTTATGGAGATGCACATCCCTAATGTGTATTAATGCTGAGGTCACAATTTATTTTGTTAAATTATTCATTTCCTTTTTTTTTTCTCCAAATGTAAGACCTCCTAATAAACCATAATTTGAGATATTTTTTTATGTTTTGTGACGTAAGGACATGTGGGAGCCCAGAATGTTGTCCAGAAACGTGAAATGTATTTCCGTCTTCCGTCAGAAATCCAAGCATTTCTGGGTTGTTCTTGCAGCTCAGTTTCAAGACAAGCTGCTTTGGACTGAAGCTGCTCTAATAGCTTCAACATATTTTCATAGTGCGCTGAACTCTTATGCACCAATGTGAAGGGAAAGGAAATCACATTTAACAGTGGGGCACTGCACCTTTGTGGCTTTCTCCTCTTCCGTCAGCGGTCGGATTCGATATGACGGCACAATGTCCTTAAACACCTCCAGGAGGGACACCATGACTAGCTTTCTGACGGTGACGGCGACGCACGGGTCCGTCTCCATCAACATGGCCCTCAACTCCTTCAGCCTCTTGATCTGAAACACGTGAGGAGGAACGTCATCATGCATGTGACAATACAGATCAAATCCAGAAGATGTGTCTTACATTGACGTGTGGATCCGCCAGAATCGCAGACGACAGACTTGCGATGTGCAGTTTCTTCTCCGTCAGTCTCTGAGTGCGAAGCTCCAGGTGCTCACGAGGAGTTAACAGTGGAACGCTCGGGTTCCTCCTCTGATGAAATATCATCAAAGAGCACAATGAGAATAATTGAAAAAATACATGTAATATCTACAGAAGTATAGTTAAAATGGCTCATACACTTTAAGATTTGTAAATGTTTATTAAGGTTATGTCTTCTGCTCACCAAGGCAGAATTTAATTATACAAAATCTGTAAAAACAGTAATATTGTGAAATATTATTACAAATTAATATAACGTTTTTCTATTTGAAAATGAGATGTATTCATGTGATCAGTCTTCAGTGTCACATGATCCTTCAGAAATGCTTCTAATATGCTGATTTACTGCTCAAAAATCATTTGTTATTACTATCAATGTTGAAAACAGCGGTGCTTCTTGATACATAACATTTTTTTTTCAGGATTCCTCATTGAATAGAAATTTCAGAAATCTTTTGTGACATTATAAATGTATTTTGAATGATTTAATGCACTTTGCTGAACAGAAGTGTTATAGGTAAAAATTAGTTGATTAAAAGCCAATAATTAGCAAAATCATAAAATGTAGAACAAAAACAAATAATTTTATAATAACACCGATCAAAGATGAAATATTCACGAGATGAATTTTTCTAGTTTACCTGCATGCAGGTCATGTAACCAAATATTAAAATATTAACTTAAAATCTGAAATATTTTGCGTCAAAAGGACAATCAGAGTTTGGAAATTTCTCCTAAAACATTACATGGCAACAAAACTACTACAGCACTTTCTTAAACACCCTTGAGATTGAAGACATTTCAAGGGTTGTTCAAATCAACACTGACCGTTTATGAACTCATCCTGGTCGATCGGTTCCTCCTCTTCCTCGGCCTTCGGCACAACTAGAGGAAACAATCAGACAGTTAATCCCAAATCCTCCTCAGCATTCACTGAAAGTCCTGTGACAACACACACCGGGCTTCTCCATGGTCTGAGGGATCAGGCCGCTCTTGTCTTTGATGGGCAGCAGATGAATGAGTTCTTTCTCTTCCTCCTGCTGCATCTTCCTGGGCATCTTCTCATACTTCTCCACCGGCTGCTCGGACTTGCGCTTTTTGGCATGCGCTGGAGCGCTACAAGAGAAAAGGAGGGAAAATGATTAGCGGATGACTGTGTATAGAGTCTACAGAAACATACGTGATTAACAAGTGTGCTGCTGCTTACCAGGACGAGATGTCTCGGGTCAGAAAGGAAGCTTTCTTTGCCATGGCTTTGATCTGCTCGAGGTCATCCTCATCCATCATGTCTACAGGTAGAGACTCCAGGAACTCCTCCTCGTCCTCCTCCTCTTCTTCCCCTACTGTTATGATACATCACCGTCACTAAACGATCCTAACACACAGCACGAGAGGTCGTATGACCCGTTTCTCTCACCTGGTTTCTTCTTATAGCGCTCCAGGGTTTGAGGGGCCGATGGGAGACATCTGTAATGGCTTGCCGGAGTTTCCTCTGTTCTTTGCGTTGTTTCTTAGATGAGCTCAGCTGCTTAAACTGACGGTTCTTCTGCTTGTTTTCCAGCTTCAGATTGCTGGTTTTCAGTAGTTTTCTGAAGCTAGGCTTCTTTTTCTTGTTCTTTTTGGAAGCCTTGTGTGAAAGAAGCATAAAAGCACAGCTAAATAATGCATGCTAGTGTATGCTACAATTATATAAGACATATCATCTTTATATGACAGATGAAGCTAAACTGAATTCAGAAGCTGGCCTGCATAATATCATATGCCACAATGTGATTTTCATTAGCGTTTTCCATCAAATAATTAGATTTGAAATACTTTTACTCTATTTTTAACTTAAATACGGCAATAGAAAATCCGAAAATCACTATAAAATGAGAAATAAACGGTGTTCAGATTAAAGGTGAATATAATTTAGTACATCAGAATACCTTCAACAAATAAAATATTACAAGAAAAATATGTATAAAAGTACGAGAGGCTAACTATTAGTATATGATATAATAAATGACGTGATACGGGTTGACTAGCACGTTATATATATATGACACTCCGGGGGTTTATGCTAGTAAACTATTATATTAGAGATAAAACTATTATAACGTTAGTATGAGAATGAAACCAATAACGTAGGGGCTGTAAAGTGACGTTAGTTTGATACAACACTATAGGGATTAACTTACACTAGTACAGTATGATATACAGTAAAGGTTAGACTAGTTTTGACTAATACATAAAAACAAGGGTTGTTGAATCTCACGTGACTCTCTTAAACACATTTAAATGTAAGTGAAGCAGAGAAACACGGATAACTGAGGCTGGAGATATTAAACGCACTCGCGCTTTCGTATTAATTAATTACATATTAACTTACCGGGCCCATGTTGATCTGTGATCCGACTCAACTATCGAAGAAGGTGTTTCAAAGGTGTAAATCAGTTAAACCAAAATAATGTGTGAGTATCGACTCTTCACACACGCACCACATGGACAGGAAGTAAACTGCGTGCGTGGAGAGATGACGTCACGTTTCCGTTGAGCGCCACCTGCTGATCCGGAGGAACGAACACAACGAAGACGTCCAACTCTCAGATCATAAAGTCATTTAGTTGAATTATTTGATTTATTTATTGTTATAAAGCAGCTGACGCATGGAATGCCTTAAAGCTCTCTGAATTACACATTGCTGTTGGGTTGATTACTTCAAATTGTTAAAAACGTTCAAAATAATTCTATAGGTGAACTGCACATATAAAGAACAAAATCAAGTCACAATGAATTTAAAAAGAAACAACAACTATAATAGTATTTTTAGCTTTATTTACACATTTGAATTTTGTGGTGTCAAACGTCACCTATTTACAATTGATCTTCACTGAAGTATGAAAACTGTACAATAAAACCAGGAGTGTGTAGAAAACAGACCAAGAATTAATGACCCAATTTACATTTCTCATCAAGATACAACATGACCAAATCACAATATTTACACATATTTGGTTCAAATCCAGGACAAACAATGCATTTGGTCAAATAATTGTGCAGAAATCAAACACATTTTATTATCACACCACATTCTTGTTCTTTAACTGACACATGTCCGTTCATTTCAGAAGATGTTCCTTTAGTACACATCTCTGAATGCTGAATTACTAACATTAATAACATTTAGATTCATAATCAGGCTACATTCGGCTGCAAACCAATAATCACAATTACTCATTCAATTCATGTTTACATACTATATGTGTGTACGGTGAATATGTATTATGTATATAAACACACATACATGTATATATTACAAAAATGTGTTCGATTTATTTATATATACACACATACATATAGTGCAGAGCATGAATGAATAAACCCCTCTGAATAAATATAAAAGATGTATTATCTTAATGATCACTAATATTATTCATGGAAAGTATATAATAAACATATACTTAATAAAAACAACACAATATATGGCAATATTTTCTGTAAGAGAAGTAAATTAGCCGGTTTTGTTTAAAGCGAAGGCCTGCAGAAATAAGTACACCCTAGATTGAATTCAGCACAAGTATAATGTTCTGGTTCGTATGTCCTCCAGAACTGAAGTATTCTGCTCGGACCCTTCTTGAGTTCACATCTGTCCTGTTTAACTCTGGAGGACGACCTCTTTAAACGCTCTGGTCTCTACAGACCCCCGCAGCGGCTCAAGAGGGTTCAGATTGAGGGAAATACATGTCCACTGTGTGAAGTTTTAGTATTCGATCACACAGTGGTGTGTGAATTCATGCAGTATTGATAAAGCACATCTTCAGTACTTGTACATCCCTATAGAAGAGCTTTACTACCACTGAACGTCACTGTGGGAACCAGACACTTCTCAATGTACTCCTCCTCTAACAACGACATAGCATTGTGGCTGCTGTTTGATCCAATAAGATTGACTTGGTTGAGTGTGGATTCCCAGAAGTCTCTATTTTGTAAACCTGGGTCTTGGAAGAGGTTAAATGAGTTTATTGTGCTTTGGCTACAGTGGGTAATTCTAGTGGTGACAACAAGCATGCGTGTCACTTCTGCAGACTGCGTCATACACATCTGTGAGATAAAGCGTCGCTCTTCTCAGAGCTATTGCCGGCTCTGAGACACTCGCATGTTATTTCTCCTGCTCTTTTTCTATCAAAAATTCACTCATCACTAAATGAAAACTTAAAGAAGACCTGATTATTTCTGGAGTCCGTTGTTTTGAATGTCAGTGCTACTTCTGCTATATTTTCACACTTAAAACAATAATTTGGTATTCATCTTGTAACATTGTCCTCTTTTATACTAAAATAAATAATTGACCTGCAGTAATAAGTGCTTCCACTGCTGCCAGCATGAAGTCTGAACTATATAACACTTTTAATTGTCAGGAAATGACTTGTGTTGCAAAATGAGTACACATGAAAATTACTAAATAAAAATAATAAATTGTATAGGTTTAAGGCTGTTTTTGATCAACAGGTAAATATATTGAAACAAAACTGTTAAAGTTTATCTCCAAAGAAGCCTAACATGTCATCTACGTAAAGAGTAATTGCTGAATGTGTTATGTTTTAGAGGGGGTGTACTCATTTATGCTGTGCACTGTATATGTGTGTGTATTCATATATACCTGTACATAATAAATATACACAGTACACACACATATCGTATGTAAACATAAACTTGCGATTAATCGTTTTGCAGCCTTAGGCTACTATTAGTGTTTGAAAAGAAGAAATTAAAGTAGCACAAGAGGACTATGAAAAATGCAATAATTCTTCGGCAAGAAGCAGTAAAATGCTTTCAAATATTTCAACACACTATATGCATTATTAACTGCATCTGTCATATTCTATTGCACTTCATCTTAGCACTCACAAACATTTGTTTAAATCTCAGAACCTCGTTGTTCTCTTCTTCAAATCTCAAGTGCATTAAACAGACTCTGAATGAATATGCTTCAAACGCACCAGTTCTCTGCGTAACAAACCTGACGCTGGTCTCTGGAACAGTACATGAC
This sequence comes from Gymnocypris eckloni scoliostomus, assembly GCA_027564155.1. Taxonomy (NCBI): domain Eukaryota; kingdom Metazoa; phylum Chordata; class Actinopteri; order Cypriniformes; family Cyprinidae; genus Gymnocypris; species Gymnocypris eckloni. The sequence continues at coordinate 6,706,425 of CM050430.1, read as the reverse complement.
TAAGCTGGTGGAATATTTCCTCATAGAAGGCTTTTAACTTCAGTAATACTGGCATGGTTGCAAAGGAATCAAGTTTAGTTGTTTTCATTTCATTGCTTTGAGCCTGTTTTATACAATCCTCTCTTCTAATCGAGAGTTAAAGTCAACTGGAAATATACAAATGGTGAGAGTTCAAGAGTTTTTCACTGTAGGACTGCTGCCTTTTTCCATTTCTTTATCCTTTATGAGGGCATTAAAAACCTGATGAAGAGAAAGAGACGAGAAATAATTCACAGAAATGTTAAAGGAATAGTTCACAAATGGATCCTCTGCAGTGAATGGGTGCCGTCAGAATGAGAGTCCAAACATCACAATAATCCACACTTTTTTCATAGGAGGAAGTGTTACTATCATTATGGACTGATACAGTATTTTGGACAGAAGCAATGCTTTTAAGGTTTTGCTGTAGCAGGCATCAAATTAGAAATGTTTATTACATTTCTCAGTTTAAACATTTATGCTATCTATGTTCTACTGGTAATAATATATTGCCTCATGTGATTGAAAATTATGACTTTGTTTCTCACAAACATGCAGCTTTTTAATATGTTAACAGATGGACTGGAGAGGTGTGGATTACTGTGATGTTTTATTTTGTTTCTCACAAACATGCATCTTTTGAAAATGTTAACGGATGGACTGGAGTGTGGATGATTGTGATGTTTTATCAGCTGTTTGGACTTTCATTCTGACGGCACCCATTCACTGCAGAATGGGCAGAATGGGAATCCCTTCATTTTGAGCATAGCTCACACTACATTGTGATTTGTGTGGTGTTCACCCCAAGATGAATTTTTTTTCTTCATCTTCAGGCCATCCAAGATGTAGATGAGAACAGATTGAAAGAAATTTGAAAGGCGATCCATTGCTGAGCAAGTGATGTTTCAAATGTCTTTCGATCTGTAAATATGAAAATTATACCCTTTCCTCCAAACAAATAGATTTGACTAGGAATCTAATAATAGAAGTTATGCAAAAGAATCTTTGAAGAGAACACAGTGTATCAGGAAGTATATTTGCATTTAATTTCCTGCCTGCATTTCACTCACAAACAAACTCCACATGTTGATCACTGTAACAGCGCACACAGGAACTGACCTGTATCCACTTCCTGTTGCTGCTGATCATCTGAGTGTTGGCGATGCAGCTGAAAAGGCGTTCGGACGGCGTGTCCTCCGGGAGTCTGGTCAGGAACTGAGCGATGTGGATGAAGTCCATCTGCAGGAGCACTTCCTCGTAGAGCCGCAGAATCCCAAGCCCCGTGCGGAACAGGAACTCCTCCCCGTCTCTGCAGAACACGTCCCACACCCGACACGCCACATCCAAGGGCAGGGACTTAGTGTAGAGGGTGAAGATCCTGTAAACACAGATTTGGGAATAAAAAAGACAGTACATGTTTAGTCTTCATGGTTAGGAATCTGGAACGTAGCTTCAGGATCTAGAGCTAAATGTCATGCGCTTCCTCAGATTTACACATCACAATTAGTTTCCTGCTTTGATCATCTTTAAGTGTTTTCTCCATCAGAAGGTGCTGCAAAGTACTTCAGCACAAGATGAAAACATCTTACCAATTCATGCAGAAGATGTATGTGCCAGAAATAAACTATAATCAATCTGAAGTGAAATAATTACAAAGTCCGGCATTTAAAAAGCTATTCTGCTAAAGGTCTAATACCTAATTTGATGATGCCATTTGATGATGACTTAATATAATGATGACAACAATATCAATATTCAAAATATCAATAAAAACTTTCCATAAGAATAAGAATTGTATGTGTGTGTGAGAGCTTCAAAAATAGCAAAATAGCAAAAGCAGTCAAATATCAAAATGTAATTTTATTGACAAAAAGTATTCAAAAAGTGTCAATTAACTTACAATCTGCAAAGTGAAAAATTAGGTATAAAATGTCTTCATAATCATTCATTCATCTGAAAATCATCAGAGAATTGAACAAACAGTTGTAACCGGCTCAGAGGAATACAGGAATTGTGTCTTTGTGGCAGTTTTCAGTGATGTGCAAACTTCGTGAGAAAATATGACATGCTAGAGCAAAACAGGCAATTTTTTTGAAATCATAAAACATTTTTATAAAGCAGTAAGCAGCATTTTAGTAATAAACGAGCATTGAGTTTCATTTGTCAGATATGATGCAGGGGCCAGGGCAGTGTTATGTCTTGTCCCTCAGTTTAAAGTCTGTAAAGCAAAAAAGATGCTTTCGACAGAGCTTGACTTGTCCTTTAAAACGATGGAAATAATCTGAGCGTCTATAACATGTTGCGTGTGAGAGACAGTACCAGCTCGTGGTCCACTCTGAAGAAAGCCATCTGACAGGGTTTGTTGAGGAGGTTGGCGAAGGCGATGAAAGCGTCGGCCTCCTCCAGGTTGAGAATCAACACCGCAGCTATGAAGGACATTCCCTGAACCTGCGGCCGAAATAAAGCCGTTCTTAACATCGTCTAATGACTGTAATGAGGACAGGCCCTTTGAATAAGGTAAACGGTGTATACTGTGTTTTACGTCACACATTTAGAAACATCAGTGCTTTATTTAACTCACATATGCAGTTTGAGTTTTTTACACATTGCTAAGACATGAAACTGATCGAAGGAAATGTTTTTATATACAAATGAGAAACGATAGAGGAGATCTTTGTAAATATTCACTCATTGTTATAAGGTTCATTATTTGACCCTTGTGAATGATCACTCACATATCCCACGTCAGGTCTGTAACAGGTGTAAGCGCCCAGAACGCTGTGCAGGAGATCATGGTACGGCCCACACTAACACAAGAGAGAGCAGCAGTAGTCACTAATAATATTTACAGTTATACTGATACTAGAACAGTGACAGGAAGAGTGCAAACAGTACCTTCTGGAAGATGAAGAGCGGTGGAAATGTGCGTGAGATGTCCAGTTTGATCAGATCCAGACTGGACTCGGCACTGTCTGCTGTAACAACCACAACATTACTCGAAAATATCATGTCATGTGTGAAGTATTTGCAGATTCTTTTGCTCCTTTATCTGCATCACAACCGTCCTGTGATACTCTACAGGGGAGAACCAGGCGCGTCTGGTGTTTGTTAGTCTCCGAGGACATGCTCACGTGTCCTGCTGGAGGCTAACATCGGCCAAAACAGTCTGAGTGCTGTGATGAGGGCCAGATGTGAAAGGGAGGATGTGTTTGTGTTCAAAGTCAAACTTTATGAAAAACCAGCTTCATTAACAGATTCACTGAGACACAACAAAGAACGAAGCGCTGAGGCTAATAAAACAGCATTTCATAGAGTACACGGCTGGAAGGCGTAGTAGAAAACTAAAACAAGAATTAGCATGTGATTAGCGAGACTGGGCTTGCAGCACAGGAAGGAAATAACCACCATTTCATTAAAATGACAAGGAAGGCGACTGGGGAGAACTGAAAGTCAGACGCTCGTAAACACACACACAAGCGATGCATTTCTTCACCAATGAACTTCTATGAGACCAAAACTGAATAGAATTTGGTCAGTTTGTATTTAGTGGAATAGTGGATTGTTAAAAACCATTCAATTTCAGACTGATTCGCTAATGAATCATTCAAACTTCTGATTTATTGAACCTGACCAATAAACCCAAACCCATTTCAATTTAGACTGATTCGAAAATAAACCATTTTGACAGAATTGTGAATCAGCTCAACAGATTCATTGAACCAACTGAGATTTGGTCAGTTTATAATTACTGGATAACAGAGTGGGTTGTTAAAAAACAATTAACATTCTGTCAGATTATAGTGACTAGAATGGCTAATGAATCATTTAGACTGAATTGAGAGTTGGTTCAACTAATTCATTAAACCAATTTCTGTCAGTTTGCAATTACTGGCGTATAAGCGGTGTATTGTTAAAAACCATTCAAATCCAGGCGGATTCGCTAGTGAATCATTCAGACTGAACCAGCTCAAATGATTCACTGAACCAATTCAAACTCAGACTGATTCGTTAATGAAACATACAGACTCAATTGTGCATTTTTCCTAATGATTCACTGAACCAGTGCAGATTTAGTCAGTTTATAATTACTGGATAAACATAGTGGATTGTTCAAACCCATTCAGACTGATTCGCTAGTGAATCATTCAGACCAAATTGTGAATCGGCTCAACTGATTCACTGAACCAAATGAGATTTTGTCATGTTGTGATTGCTAAATAAACATATTGGTTTGTTAAAACCCATTTATATTCAGAATGATTCTCTAATGAATTATTCAGACTGAATTGTGAATCGGCTCGACTGAACCAATTCAGATTCAGTCAGTTTACAATAACTGGATAAACATAGTGTTAAATTGTTAAAACCCATTCAAACTCAGACTAAAACATACAGCCTGAACTGTGAAATGGCTTAACTGATTCACTGAACCAACTGAGATTTTGTCAAGTTGAGTAAGCATAGTGGACTGTTAAGGTTTTGTCTGAAATTTTTGCACGTTTAAAAATAAATATGACCTCATGTTTGTCAATCACGTTTACACACTGCCGTTCGATTTTCTTACTTTTTTCGCATCCGTAGCAAGCATTTTAATAGGAAAGGATGAGGAATATGAAAAAATGGCAAAACCCATGCTGAAATTTCAGACTCGGTGTGCAATGACCTTTAAAACCCATTTCAATTCAGGTCTATTGGCTAATGAATCATTCAGATTGAATTGGGAATTAGTTTGAGTGATTGGCATGTCTAACTGCTCCAGTGGGCTGTGCGGCGATGAGAGCGTACCATCTGCCTCCATCTCACCGCCTGTCTCTCTGAAGCTCTTCCAGCGCTCCTTGGCCCTTGAGAGAAAGATATCGTACAAATCTGAGAGGAACAGAAAGCAAAAAGGGTTACAATTCTCAAACAGCATACGACAGCTTTAAGCAAAAAACCTTAAACAGCCTGATAAAATATCTAGTCTGTGTGTTCGATTTAGCTTAGACTTTCACTTCTGAAGATCCTAAATGCACAAATCTTTTTCTTTTGGGAGTGTCAGAAACAAACTCATCCAAATGTCATTACAAAGAAGGTTGAAAAATCGCTTCAGGCGGACCTGCACAGTGCTGTCTTGCATTCATTCATGTGAATACTGCATAATGACACACTTCAGACAGAATGTTTGCCCAAAAGGTTTAGTTAATCCTGGGCTTAACCGCATCTTCAAAGGTGGCTCTTCACTGACACATGAAAACAGAAAAACCTGAGGTTATGTTCAGCTCATTCCCAATGGCCAGACTCCAGACTTTCCCTCTCACGTTGGGCGGAAGACCCTGCCACCACAGATCCCTGACACGCCGCGTGCCACGCCTGAAGAAACACACACAGCAGAGAGCAGTGAACAGTGTAATAAAGTGTGCGTTTTACATTGGAGTTATATTTATTGTAACTTCCTACTGGTAACAAGCACTATGCTGCTCTAGTTTTAGCGAGAGAGATAATGTGTTCATCATAATTATCACTGCAGGTTGTGATAATGAAGTGCGGCTGTCTCACATGCTCTCCCAGTTGGGAAGGATTTCGTTGTTCCAAACCACCATGGCATTAGCAATGCTTTCCTCATGTTTAAATCTCTCCTTCATCTGCTTTTTCTTCTTCTGCGCCTCCTTCAGCTCTGTGAACAACAGTCATATTACCTCACATTAAAGTTTAGCAAGGCAGAGTGCGCTGAAAGCATTCCTGACTCAATGAAATCACACTTAATGACCACCTCGGTCTTGGCAAGGGAAAGATAAACTAGTGTGATACGTGTGTGTTGTATGGTCTCTTGAAAACACGTCTGGGTCACATTCACCCAAATACAAGTACTAAGTAAAAATAAAGGCTAATTTGTATTATTTTTTATGATAATTATTGTTACCATGGTTTCTATTACTTATTATTTTTTATAATATTATTTTAATGTTTTTTTGAGGTTTTAATCCCAATTATATTTAGTGGTGATATTTCTGTAAAATAGTAAAGGTAAATATATATTTGTTTTTGAATCCTAGAGCCACCATCATAATAAAAAATTTTTAATAATTCAAATGGGCTTATCTGAATAGAAATATATTTTATTCTCATTAAAGTATTAGTCTCTCTTTTAAAAAATATGTATTTATTGCATTATGATAATGAAACAAACTTCACAATATATAAAAAAGGTTATCTTTTCTATGATAAATTACTCGTGATGTTCCTCATTCACATAAAATCATCTGATTTTGGGACGAAATATGACGCAGGTGTGTTCTTGACATGTTTAATATGATTTAGCCATATTTCAGACAAATTAACACAATAAAAACTTGGTACACTGAGAATAAATAAATAAATAGGCATAGAATTAACTTTGAAAATGTTCACTCGGAAATTCATTTAATTATACATTTTACAAATAATTACAAAGAAATAGCAAGTAACATTGAAATATAATACTCTCGTCTGATATAATATCTTGTTTTGGTGTATAAATGTTTAATTACTTAAATTCAACTGTTCATACTCAAAATTCAGAAATGTTTTGATTTGATATTTTGCACACAGAGGAAAAACATTTGGCCATCTTCAGTGTAACATTAAATCAAATCTGAAATTCTTTCCAATAATCTTTGTTTAATAAATGTACCTCTCTTCTTGGCCTCTGCCACCATTTCATCATACTCCTGACGGTGGCGCTGCGCTTCCTCCTCAGACTTAGCAGGGAGGTTCCTGAGGAAGGATTTCAGTTGTTACAACGCTCAATTAAATGTCTCAAATACACTGTGAGCGCTGACATGTTTGAGAAGTTCATCATCATCGCTGGTTTATCTCATGGTTCGGCTGACACGCTCACATTTCACCGCTCATTTATTCTTCATAAGGAGCCTTGCGTGGTGAAATACAACCCAGTCTGCGCTAAGTCTTATTTATAGGCCTTTGTTTGGGAAAGATGAGCCTCTCAAGGTTTGCTGGGATATGTATCGCAGGTCAATGTATCCTGAGAAACTTGCGCCACAAGTTCGGAGGTGACGAGACATCTACCTGTACTCTCCTGGAAGGACCTCAAAGACTCCCACAACTGAATCAATGTAGAAAACATATCTTCACAAGTATTGACAATAGATTTAGACTAGATTGTAATAGAACTGTAGTTTCTTTTTTTCTTTTCATTATACAGTTCAACATCAAATGAAGTTTTCATTCATTGCAACACTTCCCTTTAGCTTGCCCACTAGGGGACTAAATATATTACGCACTATGTAAAGTGTGTTACTGTAGGTGGAAGTATTACTCCACGGTACTAGCTGACAGTGTTTTTGATTCATTTTAGACACTGAAGAGTGACTTAAATATGCATGGAGGGATATATAAAAGATTTGTACATAAATATGGTGGTAACAAGATTCATTTGGAAGCGAGGGTTTACAGATCACAATGCAAGCGGGAGAAGCCTCATGTTACGGTCATCATGATCGCGGTTAACAACATCCATAATCAACACTGTTCATGTACCGCAGGGTATGTTTAAATTCATTTACATCTATCCAGTTTAATATGGAGCGGCACTGAAATGTAGACCTTCGATTATGTATTTTTGACCTACACTGCACATGACGTGAGAACAGTTTGCTATTATGGTTTGTACATTGGCATGGACTCACTAACTTTAATGTTAACTAGTTTTATCCAGATACCTTGCTGAAGCACAAGATAACATTAACGTTCTGCCTGAACAGATGAAAATGTACTCTTCATTGGGATTGGGGTTTAATGCATAGGTACATTTTGTTCTATTTTTCGGGTTTAGATAATTGAATAAATTAAATCAGTGTTACAAGTACTCCAGGCACATTGTTTTACAATTGTTGTAGTATAAACACCATCAAACTGATGAGAGCTTCGTATCTTCCAATGTTTCTCTATGGCGCTGAAACATAAGGATGTCTGAGTTCCGGTCCCTGTGCAACTGATACTGACTGCCATTGGCTCGTCTGCATTCGAGGGGAGGGGCTTACCGGTAGCTCAATAAACTCATTTAAACTGATTTGGGATGGACGAAATTTCAACCTTGTAATTATATACATAATTAACCCTTGGCAGCGATACATATCACTTAGGCTTGAACAGGTTTCATAATCTTCAGTCTCAACACAGAACAAATTAATATCCAACTTTACCCACATATATTCATGTAAAGCAATATATACCATCTAGCAAATCTCAGCTTAAATTATTGCAAAATGTGCGCTCTATTATTGCACAGATCTATATGTACAGTCGAATTTCCAAGTTTATTCACATACATGCAGTATACACACATAAAGTGATATTACTATACAGCAAATGTATCCTGCTTGCAATCTATACTGTATATAAAAGACCAATAAAAGACTTGAAGATATTAAAATATGGAAAGAATCCACCACATGATTTTTTTGTCTGCTTTAAAACATACTGCTCAAAGAGTTCTACACAAAAAAAATGAAATTATCAAAACTTCACTAGATATGTATTTAAGACTTTTAAAATCAAGGTGAAAAAATATATTTAAAATAAAACAAAAAAACTGCAATATAAATATGCAATAAAGTGATATATTGTAAGCAAAGATTTTAACTTTTTATTTTATTGTCAAAAGATTATTAGAAACTACAGCTGATATATTGTGTATATAAAGTGATTTTATTTTATTTTGAATAATATTTTGACAATAAAATAAAAAGGTTAAAATATTTTGCTCACAATATATCACTTTATATATCACTTTTTATTTATGTATTTAACTATATCCAGTTCAACTCCTAAACTACTACTTTTCAATATTTATTTTCTTCAAAATCAATAAGGAAGAAATTATAATTATATGTTTCCATAAAATAATAATAAAAAAAATAAAAAAAAATGTAAATACAGATATCGCTAAAATGTTCTTTTATTGTCGACAGGTGATTCTAAACGGCTCTAGTTATCTTGGAAACAGCTGTTATTTTGTGCTGCACCTGGTCAGTGAACAGTTTTCTGATACTCACGCGGGACGGTCCTCTAATATGAGCGCTGTGGTGGACAGCGGCTGGAATTCCAGGTTCTTCCGTCGGCTCTGAGCGGGCAGGGAGGGACTCGGGCCCGGTTTGGACACCTTGGTCTCGTACTCCTGTGAGAAGAGCAGCAGGTCAGGTTCAGATGCGTGCGGACAGAATCACAGGCGTGAACGTGAGAGAATGAGGCAGGTGTGCAGATGAAGCGCATGGGTCACTGCGTGTGATGTTTACAGCCACAGAGAGAAAGCCTGGTCATGTGTTTGTTCATATGAGGAAGTGTGAAGACACCTGAACGCTGCTTTAAGGACTTTAAACCACATCTGAGGTGTTTTCCTGGCCTCTTCCTGTACCATCTACAGCTCGAGCTCAAAGCCAGCAGCACAAAGACTCTTCCTCGTCTGTCTGAGAAGCTTCTACAGCTGTCAATGGACAATATGTGAATGAATGGGGACCTTTTTCAAAGAAATGTGTCTGAAGAAAGAACCAGTCAGAGAAGAGAGAACAGAGGATCGACTGGTGTTTATTACACACAGTTATGAAGATATCACAGATATCAGAAGAAGAACATTTAGCTGTATATTTACACATCCACATTTAGAGGTCAACAGTATTTTTTGCTGCTGGTGCACTTGATTGGTTGATTTGTCCTCATTAAAAAATAAATTATCCATTTTTATGTTTATTTTTAGCAACATATATGATTAAATTAATATTCAATATCTAATTTAATATTATATATAAAATATATATCATTAAATATATACACTTCAGTTTATTTTATATAATACTAATTCATAATTTATTTTATTTTACATAATAATATAATATTAAATGTTTTAATTACATATTTCTTCTTTAGAGAAAGATTTATTTGTACCCTAAATTATTATATTTTCATTAAATGTAAAACTTTAAGAAAAAAGATATACACAAAATATATTTTTCATGAAAATAAAAGCTATTTTCGTTAAAGGTAATTAAAAAAATAAATAAAAATTCTTCACTTTTTCCTTTAAAAAAGAACAGTTACATAATTGATCTTGCAAACTCTTACTGATGCTATCAGAAGATGTTCTACAGTCTCACAGTGGGTTAAAGGACACACTTTACATTATGGTTCAATAATATTAGTTAGTGCATTAGGTGTAATGAACTAACAATAAACAACATTTATATAATGTTTATTCAAGTATTTACATTTATAAACAAATATATTTAGTGAATATCATAACTTATATTCCAAATAATGTTCATTGTTAATTCATTGTTGTCCATAATACATTGTTTAACAGAACTTAAAATGTAACTTAAAAATACATTGGTAAATGTAGAAATTATTCCTTCATATTAATAAATGCTGTAAATATATTGTTCATTGTTAGTTCACGTTTAATCCTAAATTTCACCCAAAATGTTAAAACTATATATGACTTTCTTCTGTGAACGCAAAAAAAGATTTTTAAGGAATATTCACAGCTATTTTCCATACAATAACCCATTTTTAAAAGTACTGCAATATTTTCCTCATTATACTGTACTGATATTCTCACATTAAAAAAATCTCTATTTGTTTTAAATGTGTCTCATTTCACAAAACAGGAAACGGATCGCCATTACGAGCATGATGTGGCCAGATTAAACTAGAGACAAATCACAACACTTCAACTTTGCACAAGTGCAATGAAAGATTTTCAGTTAATAACTACTTCAATTTCAGTCTGTTCCTTACACAAACTATCAGACAACTTCACAAGACGCAGACTAGAGCACACGATTCATACGGACTGGGACTATGGATGAGGATGATGATCCTGATCACTGTATGATTTAACTATGGAGAAGAGCAGCATGAACAGTCTTCAAAATATCTTATTTTGCATTCGACAGGAAGACAAGTCATAATATGACATATGGACTTTATTTTTGGGTGAACTATCCTCTCAACGCAGCAAATGTTACAGCACTAGTCAAGCAAGCAGGTCACGTGACGTGAGAGTGGCTGAAATGACTGATGGGAAGTGAAGGAGTACGGCTCCGTGCACAGAAAAGACATGAAGAAGAGCTCGTTTAGAAACCGAACTTCATACCCCTGAACTTAAGAGATTGGGTGTAGACACAGATGTGAGATTGCCTGGGTTACCTTCCTGAAGAGAGAGGAACATGAGAGAAATACAATACATATAGCAGAAACAATGGCCTGGCCTTCAGAACTGTGCTGACTGGACTGCTTCAGAGGAGTTTATGCTGACATGATTTAGTGGAGCGATAAGATCTGCTGTTTACTGAATGGCCTTTATTCCGACTCGATCCGGTTTTTCTTATGTCTGTATAGTTTACATCAATAAACAGAAGGAAATGAGCAGTTTGGCTGTTATTAGTAATCTCAGAGAACGTGTAGAGAGCCGTATGTGTGTGTGACAGAAGATAAGCAGGGCAGAGATAGTGTGAGGCCGTGCATTAAAACACAACATACACACATTGGACATGTGCGTGTGTACGCCCTAAAACAACCTTCTGGGTCCTAAAAACACAGACGCAGTAATCTCCAGAATGGAAATGTACTCTAACTGCTAGACCAGGCCTCAGCACTCAGACTAACACAGTCTCTAGAGTTACTGTAGAGTTTGCCTAAACGACAGAAGTGAAACTTGATGTGTGATGAGATAAACTGACTGTTTCTGGTTAGACAGCACCAAAAGCAGAACTGTTTACAGCCGTTTCTTCCAGAGTCCAAATATATATATTGTTTACCCAAACCTTCAATAGGCGGGTGAATTGAGAAGATGTACCACAGCTTTTATCAGCGCAGCTCTGTCTAGTGTTTATTCTTGATTATTTAGTTCGCCACTGTTTATGCTGTTTGCCTATTAATGAATGATTGTTTGAAACGGTTATGTCTTCACATCATTTTTTTTCTTTGTACAGCGACGTTGAGCTTGGGTAAGGCGCTTTATAAATAAAACATAGTTTCCTTATCCTTAAAAATATATTTTTATTGTTTTTCTTAAAAAATATATGTATTATATAAAATACATTTCTCAACGACAATGGAATAATTTATTAGTTTCTGAGTAAGTGACTACACCTGTCGCAGAAATGTAACATAGTAATGTTGTTCCCCAATATGTTCGATTAGCAGTGAGGAATATTCCATAATCTCACCCAATGCAGTTTCTGGACACAAAAAAAGCTACATTTCTAATAATGAACTAGATAAAAATTCAGATGGTACATTTTCCACTAAAGTAAAATTTGATGAATCACTCTTTTCGGATCATGCTCCTCTCATAAGCATTCAATTTCCATAATGTGATACATTATTTCCTGTTAAATATTATTTACATGAATATATGACAGCCCTTGTGAAAAAGTAGCGTGCTTAATTCTATTGAATGTGCACTTGTAGTGTACTTCAAATCTTGTATCCTTAAAATCCTTGTATTCCTAAAATCTTAAAAGTATATTTAAAATAATGAATTTACAAATAGCAGAATATTAATTCAATAAAAGGCCACTTAAATGTAATTACAGATGTACGTTTTCATGACTGTGTTTCTGAACACACTTAAAACGTGCACTTTGTAATAATGTCAAACTAAACGTTATGTTTCAATAATATTTTGTCTTGATGTGTTGACTAAGATACTAGAATTTGAACTTTAGTGTGTTATTAAATCTTACATTTACAGATAATATATTTTAAATGTACTAAATTGAAAGATCATCATCACAGTAATTACAAATATATTTAAATTCATAAAATTCCACGGCATTCAAGTATATTTTAGTTGACCACCAATGCTTGTCAGTACATTTTATTCACAATATTTCAAAGAAAATAGAATGATGAAATTATTTATAAAGATACTATTATATAGAGTATAAAGTCTTACTCATGTGGGTCAAAAAGCACTGTAAAGATCAGCTAATTATATTTAATATTTCATTTAACTGCAAATAACATGCGATTAAGTGTTCAAAACCTTTCCATTTCCATAATAGGTCCTCATTTGTTAAAGTGTAGGCCTAGTTCTGTTTCACGAGGTATGACTTGATTTATTGATTTGATCATCAAAACTAATTGTTGTGAAAGACAGTTTGATGTTTTTCTGTAGATTAATGCACTGATGAATTGTGCACAACAAGACTAGAGGAAATGTATTAAGAGGGTGAGTTTTAATTTCATGTTCACTTAGTAAAAAAACACACACAAATAAAGAAAGCAATAAACAGCTATTTAAAATATTGATAAAACAGTTCTATGAAGACTGAATCTGAATCAGGTGTGAACAGACCTGCTGAATGGTTTTGGAGTTTTGGGAGGACTCTCTCTCAGCGGGACCTTTCCAAAGAGTTTCCATCCAGGTGCACTCTGGGACTCCCTCTGCTTTCTGGAGAACAGATTTCTGCCAAAGACATCATCACAGAACATCAGTCAAACCCTGAAAACACTGCACTGACAACAACGCACAAAAGAACTGCAAGTGCACAAGCCAGTTCTGCGCGCTGACTCTGGATTAACAGAGAGAAGATCACCCTGAGCCTGTGAACGGAGATAAAGCACACGCTGATTCACAAAGAATTATGAAAACCGTGAAGCATGAAGTGTGAAGAAATCTTCCTCTTTTGCAGAAACACAGCTGTTGAGACCGAGATCTGATCTGCGAGCATCGTAAAATATGAGGAAACTCATAGTACAAGCTTTCGGTCAGCTCAGTAACCGGAAGGAGCCAGAATCTTGATCAAAACCTGTTTACTGGTCAAGTGATATGTGTGCAAAAAATTATAACAAGTTCTTGAAGAGAAGTGTCTTCTTTTTACCATAATACATTGATATTTTAAAGGGACAGACCAGCTAAAAATGAATTGTATCACTATTTACTGAGCCCATGCCATTTTATTTCCTTTGTTGCATGAAAAACAAAATAAAAATGTTTAGAAAAATATCTCAGCTGCACTTTTCGATGCAAGTGGATGTTGATTTATGAGATAGAAAGGCTAGTACATCTATGGCACTTTTTATATCATCATAAAGCTTGTAAATATAAACCACCATTCATTTTTGAAGAAGAACAGCTTATTAAAAACTTATTAAAAACTCCTTTTGTATTTCATGGAAAAGAAAAGACTTGGAATAATATGAGAATTAGTATATCATATCAATTAACAGTACAAACCATTTAAGAAATAAATAAACTACTCTACATTTTGTTTAAAAATCTTTCACTACTTTTACATTAATATTTAAAAACGTTTTCAGATATATGAAATAGAGAATATTGATTAGTTGAGGTTGCAAAATAAAATAAATATTAGTCAAAAATTACCACACACACACACACACACACACACACACACACACACACACACACACACACACACACACACACACACATGTTGGTTTTATGGTTTACGGGGACTTTCCATAGGCGTAATGGTTTTATACTGTACAAGCTGTATGTGCTATTGCCCTACACCTACCCTACACTAAACTTAGCCCTCACAGGAGTGCATTTATATTTTCCCCAAAAACGCACACTGTATGATTTATAAGCGTTTTAAATTATGGGGACACTGAAAATGTCCTCACAAATCACCTTCTCCTTGTAATACCTATGTCATACCCATGTCATTATACAAATTTGTGTCCTCATAAACCACATAAACATGCCCCCACACACACACACACACACACGCACACGCACGCACACACACGCACACATCCAAGCACACACGCACACACACACACGCACACACACACACACACACACACACACACACACACACACACACACACACACACACATACTTGTTTTTGCTACATTGTGGGGACTCATGACTAGGAGGTTACACGTGGGGACCGCAATTTCTAAATACAACAAAGCCATAATTTTAAGTCAGAGGTGTCAGGAGGAATTTTTGATAAACAAAAATCACATTTATTATCAAAAAATCTTAAGTTTAAAAAGCTTAATTTTTGTCTGGTTTTTCTATTCTGGTGGGGACGTCGCTATTGTGTCTTACCACAAACCACCATTGGGTGTCACTGTTATTAATCATCTATAGATGATCTTTTTAATTAGAATTATAAACCATTATAAGATGAACAACAAAGTTTAAGTTTAGACAATCATTAAAAGAGTTGTTTAAAAGGGATAATTGTGTCTGTATTTACATTTTTATTATATCTTGCCTTTCACTAATTTCCATCAACTGTATTTGAATAGACCATTTCTGGGGATGCACAGTGGTAAAAAAGCCTTACCTCACTTCCTGTTTAACATCTAATTTTCTTCAGTTTTGAAAATCTGAAACGGTCCAAATGATAACTAAGACAAGCCATGTTGTAGGACAAGCAAGAAATATTAATGGAGCACTGACACCATGGGTATCATGGTTGTTGCTAAATAATAATGAGCTGTGTGTACTGGAATCCACTCTGAATTAAAACACCACATGCCTGGCATTCATAATGCAATATATTTCTATAAATATTAGGCTTGTGACAGTACACAAAACTCTGGAGTAGATTAATAGATAAAGTGCATCACTTTTTTATTCAGTATTCAATACTACTTGCACAATATGCAACAGGCTGCATATTAAAACAAATGTGCAATTTCAGCTTCAGAATTTGTTCACATTAACACTGTCTTTGTGTAACCAAAAACTCAACACAAATCTGACTGCTTAATTCTCTTAAACAGTTATTTAACTTGTCAGTGTGTTAACTTGAAAGTTCTTTTAACATACTGAAAATTGTTTTGTTAGAAAACACATTTTGAACTGGTTGCCTTCAACAAACAGGAAAAAACTAGACAAAGGCCCTTTCACCTTTTGTGTTACATTTTTCGCTTTGAGGAATCAATACGATTCTTAACATAAAATTTCACGCCCTCCCAACTTCTCCCTTTAAGTGCTGCTGGGGAGCTTTTCAATGCACTCCATACACTGAGCTTTACCAGGAACCTTTCCAGACCTGATGCTGTCCATCAGAGTTTTCTCCACAGCCTGAATCTCCTCTCTAGACCACTTTCTCCGTGGGTTTAGTGAAGATCCTGAATAAAACAAGAGCAATTAGTCATTGTGATTAATTAAAAGTGACTCAACAAAACATCTCAACACACATTTTGCTCAAATCTAGTTAGTATGGTTGAAAATCTGTAAATTCAGGCATGTGTATATGCATGTCACCAAGTAACAATGAGAAACAAAATGCTGGTAATTCAGTCAATATCTAAGATATGTGATGGACCAAGTCAAAATTACTAAATATTTCATAATTATTAATCATAAATTACTGCATGGGAAATTGGTGGTGAACTTTGTACTGGACAACCCTTCCTTTCTTTTCATGTTTAAGACTTATGTAGCTAAACATTTCAGATACAGGTCTGAACTAGGTTTTTACTAATTAAAAGCTGCACAGATGCTTGAATCATATCGCCCAGGGTGACCAACAGCAACATCTAAAAACGAAGTTAAGGGATTTTGTAAAAGTGTTTTTTTATCCAATTCTGCCATCTCTAGTTGCACTGCAGTCTATAGCAGTTTTGTTGATACTTGTTGTTTTGGTTTGATAGATCGGAGATCACGCTGCGCACGTGTGCACACATTCACATACATCCTGAGAACGCTGCCCGTGACTTTTATTAATAAAAAGAATTAAATTGCCTACTGTAGAGACACAGATGCAGGTATAGGCTTAATCACACAGGCAACAAATGCTTGTCTCTTCTGCGATGTGCGTCCCAGACTACTCGTAATACAGAATGACATTGAAAAAGTCACGCTTGACGTAGGCGGAAGTACAGAGTCAGTGTTTACAAGTTGAACGTGCAAATACGAAGTCAAACGCCGTTTACAAAAAGGGGAGTTACAACTTAATGCGTTTACTTGGAGAAGATGAGATGGAGCATACGTCAAACGTGACCTTTTCAACATCATTACGTGAAGGACGCACACCGCAGAACAGGTGAGTATTTGTGTTTATAAAGCATATACATGCATTTAATTTTTTTAAATGAGCGATGGTTTGGCTCTCAGACACTAATTTACTTCAAAATCTATCTGTTTTTGGAGTAGGCTATTCACGTAAACATTGACGGGTAAGTGAACGTAAACAGTTGTGGAAAAATCTGATGTGTAACATTAGATTAGATCTTATTAGGCCTATAATACACCTCAAACAATGAAAGAAAAGAGGGAATTACTCACTGCATGCTCTTGACTGAATAACTTTTGTAGCTTTATTTATTGTTATTAATACACAAAAGACAATGCAATGATTATATTTACATTTGATTATTCAATTTCTGTATTATTCTTGCTTAAATGCTTCTGTAAATTAGATGTAAATAAAAAAAACACTGTTAATTCCATGTTTTGATAGGCCTATTTTGTATTTGCTCTACAGTTTTTTTTATTTGCATCTTTGTTTTTATTTTGAATAACAAAAAATAGCTTTATTTTGATTAGTCATTTACTATGGTAATTAAATAATTGAGGACAAAATGCATTGTGATGCATCAAAATCATAATTAAATCAAATCATGAGGCAACTGAAAATTTGGCCAACAGGGCACAACAGTGGTTTACATTTTACTTGCCTTGCCACAAAAAAAATAAAGTTTTGTTATCATTGTTTTGATACAAATTACATTGTTTATCTTGCCCTTGAATGCTTTAAATTCTCTTGAATGTTTAAGTCCGAGGCTTAAAACACATGCACATAATCAACTTTATGACAATTCTGTCGACTGTCCTGAGCCTCTTTCACATCAGGCCATCCTTATTGTCCAGCCGTTGGCCTTAATTGTAATCAACAAGGCTAAAATACAACTTTAATGATAAACACTTAAAACTTAGCTACTGTAGCATGTTACAAAGGTTTTGCTTGTTAATATTAGCCTAGTTATTACATTAGATGTCAAGAATATTATGATATGATTATAATATGATTAACAATTGTTTACATCTTTTGGTTGATGTTAATAAGTTATTTCACTATTAAGGTAAATTAGTGATTTAAAAAAAAAGCTAAGATCCTCAAGCAGAAATACATATTTGTGAAGGTAAATCAGAAGTGCACAGACTGTTTTGTGAAGGTGTACATGTACCTTCCTTAATTTACCTTAATACACTGTTCCTAACCTAATAGTAATTAATAATGAAGTTAACCAACATTAACACGTAAAATTAAATGCTACACATTTGTAGATATCTGTGTAAAATATGTCCATCTATGTGCATGTGTAGTTCATGCAGTGATAATTGTCTATATTTTATATGACAGACCTTTAGGTATGGATGTTTTGTTAATGGCATTTATTACTGCAAAATTAAAGGCTGGTGCCTTTGTGATTGAGTGAATGTAAACTGTAGTTCTCATTGATGAAGGGCCCCTCAAGAGGTAAAGCCCAGGGGCCCTTACAATGTTAATGCAGCCCTGAGCATGACCTATTTCATAAGACATTTGAGAAACCACTTACTCTTTGTTGTGTGTGGTTCCTCCAAGTCCTTGCCATTCGGCTGCAGTTTCTTATCATTCTTGCCTGTTATAAACAAATGAAAATACTTTCAATATATTCAATATTCAGTAAAGGCATAGAATACTGACTAAATGGTTACCAATAATTGTGTCACACATGTATTTAACAAATATTAACAGGTGAAACAACAATAAAAAAACATATTTTTACTTCCTTCTCTTCTCAGGATATCAAAATATAATATGGCATGTATAGGATATACAAATAATAAAAGCAAGTAAAAGGCATGCAAATCATAAAAGCACTGCACGGAATGCACTCTTTTACAAGTACAACAATATCAGAAGTTTTCTTAAAGGGTTACTCCACCTCAAAATGAAAATGTAGTCATTAATCACTTACCATGTCGTTCCAAACCTGTAAAAGCTTTGTTCGTCTTTGGAACACAATTTAAGATATTTTGGATGAAAACCGGGAGGCTTGTGACTCCCATCGACTGCCAAGTAATTAACACTGTCAAGGCCCAGAAAAGCATGAAACCTGTGGTGCGGCTGATACAGAAGAGCGTGCGCAGTTTGCGTTCAGTGGATGATCTCTAAAATGGCACTACGCTGACACAGAGAGGAGACAAATTGTTGAATAAAGTCGTTATTTTTATTTTCTTTGCATACAAAAAGTATTCTCGTTGCATCATAAAATTCAGAATGAACCACTGATGACAGATGGACTATTCTGACGATGCTTTTCTGGGCCTTGACAGTGTAATTTACTTGGCAGTCAATGGGGTCACAAGCCTCCTGATTTTCATCCAAAATATCTTAAAATGTGTACCGGATGCACCGACATGAAAATTCTTGGCTGAAGCCGAAGAAAATTAACCACTGGGGCCGAAGGCCGAATACGTTTTTTCACAAGTTTTCTCCCCCATGATGGCCTATTTAAAAAAATTTCACAATTGCATAAATTAAATAGCCAAAATCAGCTTTTTACTCTTTTGTCCTGCTTTACAAAAAAATAAAATAATAAAATAATTATAATTAATTAACACTGACCATTTTTATACATCCTATCAGACATTATACCAACAAAGCACAATTTAACTTAAAATTAATAAGTTATTAAAATAATATTTTGGGCCATTTTTGAGACCCCCTTCTTGAATCAGTGTATTTTTTTCTGTACAAATAAATGCAGCCTTGCTGAGCAGAAGAGACTTCTTTTAATACATTAGAAAATATTACAGATCCCAATTTGAACACTATTGGTGAATGTTATAGTAAATGTATTAATGCAGCTGTTGTAGGGTAATTATTTATATCATTATTATTGTCTTACTTTTAATTTTATTTTACAGAACAAGAGTAAAATTACAATACTAACATTTATGAATGTTGATGGAGCTTTTATTTTGGTGGAAATATGCAGGAACCAGGAAGTGCTTCTGTTTGTTGACCACAGCATGCAGATATATCTCATTACGAATTTGGGAAGATGTTTGTCACACGCCTGCTGCAAGCAACGTCTGCTGCTGCTTTACCTTTGAGAGACAACTGATGTGTGATCACTGAGGCAGCTCCAGGTAGCATGTGCTTTCGGTGTGAGACTGCCTTCAGTTTTCCGCGTTGATTGGTCGGACTCGTGACTCTCTACATATCAGATGAGCGGTGGCAGAGATTGCTCTAGGCCACAGATTGTTGAGCTCAGACAGGCATTTTATTTGCATAAAAATATATATAATTATATATATTAAATTAGCGCAAATCTGTTTTGAAAATGGCCGATATCGATAATTGTAAAATGCTTAATATCGGCGCCGATAATCGGTCGACCCTACTTTGAACCCTGGCGCCGAGCTCGTGCAGCAGTTTGAATACATGCCATTCGTGCGTGTTTTAGAAAAATAACATTCTGTAGTTTATTTGCTAATCCATTTCACGATTTCAATCATCACAGTAACCAGCAACAACACCCCTCCCTCTTCTCATCGGAGACATGAGAAGCAGCGCTGAGCAGTCTCGCTGTCGGTGTTTCGTGCTTGTAATGATGTCTGCCTCTCTCTCTGACAGTTTTAAATGCTTCCACACTGCAGACGTGTTTGCTGCATTAGTGCGCGCCTCTATTTGATCGTGTTACGTCATTGTTCGGTACAAATTATTCGTCCAAACACCGAAATAGTTTTTTTTCCTATTTTCGGCCGAACATTCGGTGCATCCCTACCAAAGACAAACGAAGCTTTTACAGGTTTGGAACGACATGGTAAGTGATTAATGACAACATTTTCATTTTGAGGTGGAGTAACCCTTTAATCCTTTTTAATTTAAATCTTATTACCTTTGGGTGGTTGTTGATTTTTGGGTTGTCCAACTCCAGCAGGGGACTTCTTTGATTTGTCTGAACACATAAAAGATTATTCAATAACTCCTAAATGTCAGCAAGCACACATTTTTTTTATTTCAGTAATAATTAGCCTTTTCTAGCTTTCCCATCGTTCCCTTTCAGACTGTTGTGAATTAAATTAGATTAGTAATAGTGAGAATGTTTAATATAATGTTTAATTGTTCTCCAATGTCAGCAGTAACAGTTTAAATAATAATTTATTTCAGAATAAGTTGGCCATCGCTTTGCTAGAAAGAGCATGCTGGAAGGATGAGAATAGTGAACAACGCGTGCGCACTGCATTGTGAGAACGGGTACCTTTATTTCTTAAAACTCAGCTGCAGTCTTCGCTCTTAGAGCCTTTTGAAATGCAAGAGCTCTTGCCACCTCTGGCATGTCTTTGTGCTTCGATTGTAAGTGACGCGCCATTTTACTGAATGGTTTGAAGCAAAATAGGCAGTAGTATTTCTTGTTGTAGAGTCTGCCTCCGTCTGCTTTCTTCTTCAGCATCATGACTGTAACTTCAGAATTATGAGGTGAAGACGACCTGCTTTCAGGTTTATCAGGTTTAGATGAGGATTCTCCAGTATTGTTTTCGTCAGATGACGATTGTCTGGTGACATTTTTGTCCGATGAAGAGGATTCTTTGGTTCCACCCTTAGCTAAAGAACTAGACCGTGTCAGACGCCTTCTTTTCAGTGGTCGAGATCTTGATTTTTTGGACATTAACTTTCCTTTATTTTTCTTTTTTGCTGAACTACTTTCTTCCTCTGCTGAAGTGTTACTGGATTCTTCCTCTGTCTCTGGTATATATTCATCTTCACTGAGCTCTGAACTGGACAGATATTCTCCAAGCAATTTTCTGTTAAGCTGTGAATAAAAGTTAAGAGTTAAGACGAATGAAGCGTTACGAATGATTTACATGTTAAGTCAATGCAAAGATGCGATAGACAATCCTGCGGCGCTATTCGCGCGAATGAGGCGGCATGAATTGAGCGTTTGATGCGCTATTCGCGCGAGGTGAAAAACCTGAACTTTGGCGGATATTCGCGCCGCGTTAACCAATCAGGAGCTTGCTCTAGCAGTGACGTGATTACGAGCGGAGGCAGAAAATCCCAAACAACAATAGAGGACAAAGTAATCGTGGTTGTATGTGGATACCTGGAGCTGTACGATACTACTTTGTACTTTTACAAAAACAGGAATACATTTTGCAAGGAGACTGGAGCTGCTGCAGAAGCCCCCATGACGGAATTCGTCTGTTGTGTAGCAATTTCACGCCGAAAGCAGCGAGTAAACTCAAAATGTTCAAGCGTCCAACTACGAATAGCCGATTTATTCGCTTCATTCGCATCTGGTGTGAACGCACCTTTAGAGGTTTTGATCAGAAATGCCATGGCCGCCAACATATTAAAGGAACACGCCACTATTTTTGAAAATAGGCTCAAAAGGGACACTTTTCATATAAATATGTTAAGATGTTGAAATAAACTTACGATTACACTATCAGTTCTTCTGAGCTCAGGTACACTCGTGTCCGTGTCCGGAGTGGGGTCGAGGTAATGGTCCCATCACTACTGTCGGAGCACTGATGTACTTCCTGAAAAATTATCAGAAATATACACTCAAATTAACATTTTTAATGGCTATTCATTTTAGCTCTAAAAGCTTTTAGCTGTGCTTAAAACTGGACTGTCTGACATATTCAGTTAGTACAATGTTAACCAAAAATGATCTGCTTTCACCTTGTACAACACAGATCGCGTCAACATTCTTGAAAACAGACGGTTACCAGAACTCCCCAAAAATGTTTTAATCAGAACAACTAGAAGTGTAAAAATCACCAGGAAGCCTATTAAAGCTTTATTTTGAGCATCCTGTGGCTCACCGTCTAGGGTGCTTACTATTTCTGAATCTAACACAGGCTCTCTATTGCAAGCTAACACGTTACCAATTTGTGGGCCAAACGCTGACTAGAGAGACCTGCTAACTGAAAACGACAAGTTTGATGGATCGATATATCGATACGATGTGTGGACGATACGATGCTACGTGTAAAATATGGATAACTGTAGTATTAAAAGGCACCTTTATTTTCGCAGTGTCCACATTTTCACATAATGTGCATTATCGTCAATGCATGCATTCTCGCTCAATCTCACGTGTCAGGACTCGATATAAGGACTGCCCAAATGCACAATGTGAGCATATAAAACGCTCGGGATTGTAGGAGTAACAGTCGCTTAGTGAGAAGTTTTCCCGTGCAAACAGACAGCGCGTCAACTGCACAAATCCTGAATTGAGCTCTCGTCCGCTTTTGTGTGCATGGATGAATAAATTCAAACAAAATAACATCACATGTTTTGGCTAATATCCTTATAAACAGTCGGTTAAGCATAGCATGTGTCTTAATGTAAACAGTGGAGAAAAAGGCGTGTGTATCAGTATATTAAATCTGTGCTTTCGTTCTTAAAGTGAAAGAAAACTAATAATAAATAAAATAATGTCAAAGAAAACACAAGTGCTCACTGCTCATGACTAAATAACCTTTGCAACATCAAAGCCTGTAAATTAATATTTTTTATTTATACAGTGAAGACTATGCAGTTATTTTACATTTGATTATTACATTTCTGTAGCGCACTGAAAATGTATTTTAGACTGAGCTGAAAAACACTGTTTACTGAACTTGTGTCTTTCTTCTATTGTATTTATTTTCTGCTATTGCTTGTAATTTGGTTATCTGTAGAAAAGATGTTTAGCACTGAGCCCATAGTAGCATTTTTAGATTTATGTTCATGTTATATATTTTTGCTGCATTTGTGAGTCAATAAAATGTAGATGCTTGTTTAAAATAGGTATATAATATCATAATATTGTTTGAGATACTCCTGTATCGAACTGGATTTGTATCGTAGAATCTTTTGTGGTATCAGCAAATGTTTTATCGCTGGGTGTGAGAATCGATATCATGACCATAATACAACTAACATTTGTTTTCATGCTCTGATAGAAATATAAATTCTTCTCCCTTCATCATTTAAAGTTTGTGTACGCCATGTATCGTCTTCTTACAAGCATTGTGATGCGCTTATAAGTTTCTGGAGGCGACTCAAGTCTCTGAACTACGCTTTAACGTTTTTTTGGAAGATTTTAATTTGCTATTTATACAACCTTCAGAACTGAACCTTTAAATAAGGACGTATTGTTGACAGCAGACACACAGGTGAGCCACAGAAGATTCCTATATTACACTAAACAACGTGTTAAGAGTCAAATTAGAAATGCCTTCGTTATGGATACAGTATCCTACAACACAACTGTGTTTGACTGTAGGGTTCAGGTGGTTGCCTGACACACACTTCTGCATTCTGCTGGTGTAGACGGGATTTTGTAATGGCTTGGGAGAGTTTAGGTGATAACCCAGACCTGTGAATCACTAGTGGCTGCCTACCTTTGTCTTCTTTTCTGGACCATCCGTCACATCATCCACTGTATCCACTGTAATGGAATTCACAGAAGACACAAAGGATTTTTAGGTTCACAAAAACAATGCAAACTTGAGGCTGTTCAAACTTTAGTAAAATTTTAGAAAAGCCATTAGAAGTAAATTTTCACCAACAATGAATGTAAAAATAAAATGTAATATTTTAAAAGGTATTTTTCACAATAACAATTATATGTCTAGTCATTTGAAATGGATTAATGCTAAAGCATTTCAAATATCTAACAAAAAAGTACACATATTGAATTGATTTTTTAAATGAAAACTTTTGGAATAAGTTAACCTTATTATTTTAAATGTGAAAGTAAGAAATTGATAGAACGAACTAGAGCTGTGACGGTATTGTATTTTCATTACCGCGGTGAAGCAGCAACAAATATCACGGTTTGGCGGTTAATCGCACGACCCCCCCAGTAAAAAAATTGACATGGTCGCACTTGTGCAAGTGCATGGTCTGCTGCTTCAAAGCGTCTGCGCACTGCAGAGCCACAGCAAGTTGCAGAGGAGTCAGATTTCACTGATCACGTGAAGAGATGCACTTTCAGCGGGAGCGCTTCGTGGGTAGAGCTACACTCACTGCATCAGCACGAGCGCTTAAACCAGAGAAGGTGACAAATAATACTGATGAAAAAGAACGGGTTGAATGTTGAACACTTTCGTTACCACATAGCCATAAACTAGATTAATCAATGCATGCTGATGAACTTTTATCATAAATAGAGCCCTGAATGACTTGATCAAGAACGCATGCTTGAAAATGAACATGGAAATGAATAATAATAAAGTCATCTTCTTTATTCTTAAAACCGTTAATTAAATGAACAATAATAAAAATAATATTAATCTCTATAACTTTTTTTTTCAATATCTTCTGAGTTTAATAGGAATTATGGAACAGTCTTTGTCATCGTTTGTAACCCATTCTTTGTACAAATTATTAAAAGAATAACAACCTGAGCAAGCTGCAGAAACAACAAGCGAGCTCAACATGCCCCGTGCTTAGTTCTGGTGAGTTAACTAAACTTCGATTCATATTTCTTTAGACATTGTTTTTCGGTAAGACTCCGTGGATATAAACGCACTTGTCCAAACGCAACTTGTTGAAAACTGTATTTGTTGAAACGGATAGGTTGTAACAGCAAATTAGGATGTAATTAATATTATTTGACTATTCGTTAGGCTACATTTATAATAACAACCTTTTTAAAGTGCAAAATAAAATGTTTTTCTTCTTCCTGACCCGACTGCCCGCTAAAATATATCTAGTTTCCAGAATCTCACAATGACATTTCCTCTACTGAAAGAGAGAGATAACAAATACAAATGTAGTCTGCACAAAATGTATTTTATTGTAGGCTATATTTTATCGTCTTGTCCAGAATCAAATTAGTTTTACATTTTGTTGTCAACGTAATAATAAGTGTCGCAGAGAGAAAAAATAATAATAATGTAGGCCAGTTTGTACAAAATGTAAAAATAGCATATTTGTTATTTTTATTCTTCTTGTCAAAATACTAATTTGTTTAACCTTTGCTGTCAACACGGAAAAGTGTCGCAGAGAAAAAGACATCTGTCATTTAAATTTATATGTAAAATATGAACAAAACCGTTGGCTTAGACATTGCAAAATTGAATCTCTTTTTCATGAAACCAAACAATTTAACTTCCTGAGAAGAATGTCTCGAGTCAGACTTGCCTGTCATGGGTTTCTTCGCAGTAAACTGACCATTTTCAGCATCCACACTGTGCTTCATCCTTATTCTGCTCTGTCACTCATGTACAGGGCTCTAGGCAAAACCCCTGCCGTGCGCCCCACTTCACTCAAATACGATTTTAAAGATGCAAGTGAAAGATTAGATAATTTGTTTATTAACAACTACATTAAAATAAAAGCAAGCACGGGCATGTGCTATTAGCAGTCAGGGCTTATCTGAACAGACCCGGTCCGGATCGGCACCTCCGAACTCCGATCATCTCATTTAGCATATCCTCTTCCTCCAGTCAAATACGTTTGTGTCAGGGTTATTGTAGTTTTGCTTTTAAATTCGTTTTTATTTTAATATTGCTTTCAATTTTCGCTAAAATTTAAGTTTCGTTTGTATTTTTATAAATTTGGTTAATTATAGTGTAATTTTTATTTTGGGGATTTTTCTACCCTATACAGGTTAGTTTCGGTTTTAATTTGAGTTTTAGTAATTCAAGTTTAGTATAATTAACAGAACACTTCCAGAGCACAGACCAAAGACATTTTAATTTAAGCTTATTGACGCAAACCACTAGCGACACTAAATTAAAGCATGCTGATTAGAAAATTATTAATTTGATTATTTTATTTAGTTGCTGTTGGTTTCGTTTGTTTGAGCTTGTCATTGTTTTTAATTCTTCTTCTTTCTTTTCTTTCTTGTCTTAGTGCCTTTATTTTTGTCAAATACAGTTCTTAATACAACATATTTCCGCTTTCAACATGTATACAACATTTCTTATTTTTAAATTGCGTTTAACAAGCATTTTAGAAGTAAAATAAAACATTTCATAGTCGCAAAAAACTGATGTGGCTCGTTTAGGTGACTTGGTTTGCTTTGCATAAAATAAAATAAAATCGCTACTGTTTTATAGATACATATGAAACCTATATTTGACAAAAATAAAGTAAGTGGCACTGAGAACTAATTTCATCCGAAGAGAAGGCAAAATATCTCATGCACTCAAAGCAAACGCAGACTCTGGACTGTCATATAGGATATGGGTTACAAAAACTACCCAAACATTACAAAAATGTTTAATAAAATAACCGTGATTTTTAGAGTATATGCACACAATAAAAGCAACTGATGCAAGCTGGTAATCACTTAAGTGGGTCAACGGAGTGATTGCGTGAATGATCCTTACCTTTCTCTGATGCCGGATCGATCACCCCGCTTATTACACAAATTAAACACTGCATATGATAAACGCTAAATGTTTAGTATTCCACTTGGCTAAAACACAAGCAAAACACGGTTTTGGGTGTACGTAAGCCTATAATATTACACTTGTTATCTCCCCCGTGCTTTCTCTCTCACACACATACATTAGGCTATAATCTTACCTTTCAGAAGCACGTGTCTGCTTTAAAACTCATCAGACAGCACCAGCAGCAAAAGGAATTCATGTCTGGATAGTTTTATTCGATTTGATGACATGTTTTGCATGTAGAGTAGCCTATGACGCTCAGTTGGGGGGCGGCGCGGGAGCGGCATTACTATGAAGCAAAGTTAATTTAGATGTAGAATAACTAAGCAGTGATAACGAATGCCCAAAAGATAAACTACAAATATCTGTCCCTTTGCCCCCTGACCGTGTTGCTGCCGAGGCGACTGCCTTGTTCGTCTATATGCACGCGCCGGACCTGTCAATCGACAGCCCGCCTGTTCTGTCAGGGTGCCGTTATGCACATGCGCAATAAAATACATGACACAGAAGCACTGCGTGCGTGCAGCGCGTGAACGAGAAGAGGGAGTAAAACACACAGATATGCTGTTCTGAAAGGATGTTGGGAACGGATATTGTTAGACCGCCCACTCCCGCTCAAATTACACCAGAGTTACCGACCTTTACCGTGTTTTATTCCCGCGTTGCAAGAAATTTGGTCGGATCCCGCGAAAAACAGTGCGGTGATGACCTCAACACCGCGGTCGGCATCTCATTACTGCGGTGAAGCGGTAATCCGGTTATCGTCACAGCCCTAGAATGAACTTAATTATAGCTACATGTTTGCAAATGAAATAAACCAATTAAAAGCCATTTGTGTGGTGTGGCTTTTGTGTTCATGATTAATTTCAACATGCAGTCTAAAGGAGACGTTTACTAGCCTCTGTCTTTAATTAACATTAACGTTTATTTGTGCGCAGCCTACATTACAAACTGGCCTGGTTGAAGTGTAGCCTTAATGTAATTGGTCAAATCGATGTTGTTTTGCGGAAATGAATAGCATTCCCGCTGAAAAACACAGCTATCTAGCGCAAAGATGCTTGGGAACTAACGCGGTCGGAACCAAAGTTTACAGGACTGCATTCTCTGGAATCCTCTCGAGCGGAGGACTTCTACATTCTGATTGGTTGCTGAACCGTGTCATAACACATTACCATAAAGTTGACCTGATTTCAACAATTCCAAAGTCTCTTTAAGATAAGGTATTCTATAGTCTTTGCTTATACCCTACTTGTGGTCAGTCTCCACAAGATCAACGTGCTTGTTTGCTTTACGGCTCCTTTAAGTACAAGACAAGCATTCGATCTACGTCCAGAGCGTCCACGAATCTTTCTACAGCGTTGCTGGCAGAGCAGCCAGGGCCCATTTGGATGCTCGCCAAGCGGCGGTGTGAACGCACAGTTAGACTTTGCTAATTACTGGAAACATTCCTTTAACTACTTTGTGATAATGTAGTGGCCTTGAGACTTCCATATAAACTGACCAGTGATTAAATACAAAATGATTTAACTATAAACAAAAGATGTCAGATTGAATGTGACAC
This sequence comes from Gymnocypris eckloni scoliostomus, assembly GCA_027564155.1. Classification (NCBI taxonomy): domain Eukaryota; kingdom Metazoa; phylum Chordata; class Actinopteri; order Cypriniformes; family Cyprinidae; genus Gymnocypris; species Gymnocypris eckloni. Next base: position 6,677,481 of record CM050430.1, on the reverse strand, counting down.
GCATCCGTGAACTTGACATGGAGGAGAGCTGTTGCAAGAGTGCATGAGGACTATGTTGGGGATTTATTTTATTCCAAGATTGTGCTCTTATAACCCTGGGTTACTCTGGCTCATAAAGCTACTTTTACTTCTAAGCTTGAAGAATTATTTTAAGTAATATTTGAAATAATTCATAACCTCACCTGTGCATCCAGAGCTGCCATCCACAGATGATTTGAAACTAGCTTCATCTTCCTGCAAGCACAAGTGTGACAGTCAGTAAACATCACGATCTAATAACATGACATTACACTGTATTTTAAGTTGTAATAGTATAATTGGTGTAGTATAAGTATATATAGTATAATATGTAGAAGCATTTAATATTGCGAAATAAGTATAGATATTTTTATAATTTGACAAAATGCATTACAGTAGTATAAAAAAACTTGTTGTGTATTTATTGAACTTGCCTCTTGCATATTTTAAACATAATCGTCGTGTTTTTTGGGGAAACAGTCATGATTCCTGCCTCAGACCCCGCACATGTCTCTGCACGTGCAGGCCTCTAATCAGCGGCCAATCCTGACGCTTACATTCATTTTACCGAACATCAACTAAACATATCGGTTAAGATATTATTTTCAACAACTTGGGGAAAATATGTCCTTCAGAAAGAACATTAAGACATGATTTTAAAGTAATATAAGTTTATAAATGGATTAACGCTAAACCGCACATTAACCGTGCGATTTTGTGGCCTAAAACATGATCTTAAAACTGAATCTACAGCCCTAACGTTAATTGATATATTATTGTTAACATTATTGTCATTTTGGTACATCAATCTATACTTTCTGCCAAGTTGCATTCAGTTTATGCTGCTTGTGAAAAGCGCTAACGTACAGAAATACATTGACATGACTTTTAAGTTACAATATATGTCTAAACAATATGCTAATTAGATAAACAGCACAATATTATATGGATAACGATGAAAAACGTACTTTCCCTCGTCCATGTCGTCTGCTGCTCGCGTTGTGTGGAGCATCTCTGGAGATCTTCTCTGAGGCGCGCGCAGGTGTGGAGGGGAGGGAGGGGAGGGTCAGTCGTGGTGGGGACGCCAGATCTCCGCTTCTACTCTCCTCAGAATCATCATGCGCTGCTCTAGATAGAGTTTTACCCGACTTTCCTTTTTGTTTTTTTGGTGCGATTTTGTTTTCTTTGCAAATCGGTGTATCAGCATATTTGTTCTAATAAAATAAACGCATTTTCTGCTCAAAGTGAGATGACTCACCTGTTTTGTTTTTTTTTCAAGTAAAAAGTGACAGAACGTTGATATAAAAATACATGTATAGCCTATTATTTTTTACATTAAAAAAAACAGCATATGAATGAATGGATCCAATGTAGAACTCAGTTTTTATGATATTCATAAGGATCAGACCTGATATTAGTTTACCCTCTGTGAGGAGACACAATAAATAAAATAGGACTGAAACAAGTGAGGCCTGTCTTCAGTGAAACCAAACGGGGCGGATGAAGCCTCTATTGAGGCCTTGTTCTCAGATGGTTTCTTGCATTTGAACTAATAAGTGACTGGACTATTTCTAGACTGAGGTGTCATGAACCTGCTTGTTTCGACACAACACAAGCAGCAGCTTGGAGCTAACATTAAATGACTTTCATGAATATCTTATTAAAACATGAACTGTTGTTGGATTCTTGGAAGAGATTGAAATTAAGGGAGTGAAACAGAAAGTGTGTCAGAGCTGTTGTTCTTGTCGATGTCCTTACAAATGGTGTATATTACAGTTTTTTAACAATAATTTTGCACTAATAACAGAACCTTCCTGTCATTTTTCAAAACTCTAAACACTAAACTCAAAATAATCATTGTTTGTAACACAGGCTGTCCAATGTTCAAAACGTTTCATATTGCGTTCATATCTTTAAAGAAGCCTTGCATTTGGTTCAAAATACTAATTATTATGAAATATCATAGGAACATTACTTTATAGATCACCCACACACAATATACCCATATATTCACTGTTTAGTTGTTAGTACAATCATGAGATATAGTTGTTCAAAACACATGATGCCGGTTTCATTATTGTTCTACACATTCATGCACCATTGTAATAGACTAGAGAGAAAAGTACAGACACTGGAATCATTAATCAAAATGTGAAAATTATTGATAAAATAATAAACACAACAGGTTTAAAAAAAAAAAGTTAAATACAAAAAAACAGGGCTCTCAAACTTTCCTCCATCTCTTGGCCAGTATCATCCAAAAATAAGACTGGTTTTCATCAGCTTCAGCTCTATCACCCTCTAAAACACATTTACTGTAGGAAAACAAATACTGATAACTATCATATAGATATATATGATTTATTTCCTCTCCCAACAACATGCATCTTGAACCTGATCATACCTGAACACACTCAGTCCTCAGTTGCTTCACTTTCGTACTCTAAACATGTAAAGTTGTTTATAACTTTCCATGAAACTATGCTTCAAGAGTAATGCAACCATTACATTTCATTCTGAGCAGTTGTGTCAGTTGATAGTTAGATTATTATAATGAAAGGAATAGACACTCAGTTCAGATGTAATGCGTGAGCTGTATTCAGAAATAGTAATACTTTGATGTTACGTTGTTATTTTGCACCGGTGGTTTTAGTTCAGTGAACAAAAGATCTCTGGCTCGTGTGTATTGTATCCAAGCATTTGGAAAAAGTGTTGTGTTTTGAAAAATGCATTTTGATCTTCAGTTGTGAATTATGTGTCTAGAGTTTTGAAAAATGACATGAAGGTTCTGTTATTAGTGCAAAAATGATTGTAAAAAACTGTAATGCTAAAGCTTCCATCCTGTGATGAGCACTATGGCCTTTATCTGCTCCTCGTGTGACTCTGTGAACTGAGGGCATACACTATCACATGCCTGCATGAGCAATGAGAGGGGTGTTAGCAATCAATCATCAGCCCTCTACTTCACTAGCAGCACTAACATCTTGATGCTGGACCAGCAGATTTTTATTTAAAAAATCTGTTAGTCTCTCAGTCTGGACTGTTCACATCCTTTAGCATCATAATAATAATAATAATTTGTTACATTTATATAGCGCTTTTCTAGACACTCAAAGCGCTTTACATAGTAAGGGGGCTATCTCCTCATCCACCACCAATGTGCAGCATCCACCTGGATGATGATGCGACGGCAGCCATAGTGCGCCAGAACGCCTCCACACACCAGCCAGGTGGAGAGGAGACAGAGTGATGAAGCCAATCAGTAGATATGGGGATGATTAGAGGCCGTGATGGTCAGAGGCCATTGGGCTAGTTTGGCCGGACACCGGGTTACACCTCTACTCTTTATCGAAGGACATCCTGGGATTTTGAATGACCACAGAGAGTCAGGACCTCGGTTTAACATCTCATCCGAAGGACGGATCATAAAGAAACATGTAGTGTATCTGGCCCCATTCTCCCACAATCAGCTCTCTCCATTAGGTCGTGCTAAAGCAGTATTGCTCACTCTCTGTTATCTCATGGTATCACTACTAGCCCATGGAGTATTGGAAGACCACTGATAAACTCTGAGATATGGGCTGAGGGGATAATGTGCTGCTCTGTTAGCTTAGCAGTTAGCATTTAAAAATAATAAAGTCTGAAACATTTACATTAAAATAGTGTGTTTAGCAGTTCACCTTTAAGGCTTTGAGAGCAAGGAGCTTTGTAGGATGTCTGTTCTTATCTAATACCACAATATTTGTGCAAGGAATTGCAAAACAGATTACCACAATCTGTTGAATTCCAACTGTATGTAGTGAAATATTAAAACATAATCCAGAAGCGTTTAAATAACGGCAGCTGCCAATTACAGGTACAAAGATTGTAAAGTATCAGGGCCTGATGATTTTTAGCATTATATTGTTTTTCAAGTTTATAAGTGATCTGTAGAAAGTAAACTCTTTGAATTTAGTTTGATGTATGCTTAAAGACTCAGCCACACAAGTATCAGAGGAAAACAAAATATTATTACTGATCATGAGTTAATAATATTATAATTAAATAATAAATATATTAGAATGGTTATAATAATGTTCAATCATTTGATGTCTTATGATGTAACACAACAAATAATTTGCTTAGTCAAAATTAATTTTCTGTTTGTGGCTCAGTATCCAGAATTTTCATCCAGGTGCATCAACAGTAAATTTACTTATTTATGTTTATTTTATAAAGTAATAAAGAATGATAAGTAAATACTATAATAATACATTGAATACATGTTAAATAATTTTGTTCGATTTATTATTGTCCAATAGTTGGCACTAGAGAGTGGGGACAAAGAGACACACTTTTCCAGAACAGTAGTACTCATGGGGACTGCAATATTCTGTGTGACCGCCAGGGGCGCATTGATACACAGTCACACATATTTTTGTCTTGAAAACAGTCCTTATGAGGACTTTTTTCAAAAAAGAGAAAAACACACAGGGCGTGTCCTAACACTGTTTGGGAGGAGCCTGTGGGGCTTTGCCCGTGGGGACCTCATTTTAGGTCCCCACGGTGACACGAGTCCCCACGAGTCTGTGTGTATTCAGGTTGAAGTCCTCACCAGGATAGAAAAACAAGAACACACACACACACACACACACATGCACACACACACACGCACACACACACACACACACACACATAAAAACTAAACATAAATACATGAGTGTGCATGTTTTAAAATCTCTGTTTCTTTATCATGAACACTCTTGTTTGTCATTAATTCCTAGGTCATCTAATTAACTTTTGACAGGCTCAATATAATATGTGTTGTGTTCTCATATTTAGCTAAAGCAGTATTGTATATGAAGTAAACTGTATAGCACAACAATACCTGCTGAAGATCTCAGAGATGCCTTGTTTCCTCTGGCTGAGAGTCAGATCTGCGACAGCAACACTCAACACACCAGGGATGTTGTCTGGGGCGCTCTGACGCCGACTGATCTCATAAGTGTTCCTGGGTTTCAGACTCAAGTCATCGGGTCTATCTGAGGTGGAAAAGGTCTCGTCATCGTCCGGACTGAGAGCAGCAGAGGAAAACGTCCTGAAAGAGTGTTTCGGAGTTGACGGGTCACGTTCAGAACAACTTCTGGTGTCGTTAAACGCTGAATTTAGGGAGTGTGAACAGTCTTCAGAGCTGGTAGTTTTATCTGCAACTGCATCTTGAGGTGGAGGCGCAGACGCAACAGCATCCAAAGCTCCACCTCTGGAGTCTGCCAACAGTTCTCCGTTTGCAATCACACAGTTATCTTCTGAATTCAAGTAGCTTCCTGCAGGATGAGATGACTTAGGATCGTCCCGCTCAGTCACTTCATGTGTACCGTGGCCTGCGTGTCCATTTGGGAGCTTAGTGGCACATGGCTGGTTACTGGTCTGATGCTGTGCTTGATCACATGACTCTGGTGCCTCGTGGTCCTGGCTGCTCTGTAACTGGCCTTTCTCTCCCTGCGTTGTTTCAGTATGGGAGAACATGCCTTGCATTATGTCCTCTTGCCTGTCTATAACATCTGCGATGTGTGGAGGTGGTCTGCCCCCCTCAGCACCCCTGCCTCCAGAGGAAGATGTCTCCACCATCAGCTTCAAAGGTGAATCTACAGAATGCCCACAATGCTCAGAGATGACACTGCTCTTTTGGACCCCCCTTGTGGATAACCTAAAATAAACCAATTTGAAAAGGTGATTTAAAAATATACAGTGAAATATTTTGCATGTTTCAAATCTACCAAGAAGACTGCACTTTAGAGCATGACAGACATGTTTGAAACGTTTATTCATTGTTTTGGGTCATCGTTTTAGACATTAAAGATCCTAGATGTTTTGGGACATATGGGTCAGTATTTGAGTCCATTCTTTGCTGAACATCTTAATCACATCTTAATCACACAAATTTGATTTGATTCAGCATCTAAGATGAGCATGAGAATAGTGTTTGGAATGTGTGATTCAGTAATTTGTTGAATTATTAATTCCATTTGGAATGTTAAATTGGAACATCCAATTCATTTTGATTTGAACTTTATAACAGAGTTTGAAATGTTTGATTAAAATAATAAAACTTCATAATCACATTCACAATGTTCAGTTCAGTGTTTTGGAGACTGAACATAATTTTGAATATTCGATTCAGCTTAGAAGTCCCTCAGAATTTAGTTCTGAATGTTCAGTTCAGTACATTCTTACATCATAATTCCATTTGGAACATCTGATTCACTCATTTTGAACAACATGCTTACTTTTAGAAAGCTCGATTCAGTATTTTAAAGCATGATAGAGCATTCCATAGGAACGTGAGATTCAGTACTTTTGGCCATTGTTGTACTTGAATGCTCAGTTTGAATTTTATGATCGCTTGGAATATTCTATTTAGTATTTTGAGCATCATAATCATAATCTTGTTTGTGACTTTCTATTCAGCATCTTAGCAGAGCATCAGAATCAAGTTTGAATCCTCTGATTCAACATTTTGTGGCATATATTCCATTAGTAATGCTGATGCGCTTTCTTTTGTGAAGCACTTTGGTCAGTCTTGTGGCTGTTTTAAATGTGCTATAGAAATAAAGTCAACTAGAAACTTGAATTGGTACATCGAATTCACATTTAAATGAACATCATAACAGCATTTTTTTTATTTGAACATTTAATTCAGCTTTGTTGAACATGATTCATAATCGCGTGCTCTATTTAGTAATTTAGTGCATGATAGAATATTACATCCACACATCTGATTCAGTAGTTTAGGGGATCGTTCAACTCGAATGTTCATTGAGGCTTTTTCAACATCATAACTCAATATTCTATTTAGTATTTTTGTCTTTATATCTGCATTTAGAACATTTGATTCAAGCATTTGATTCATAATCATAATCAATAGTAGCATTTATTATTGTAGAGAATATTCTTATTAGTTCATAAATAATATCCGTGCAGAGAAAAGTTGTTTGTATATTAGGGACCAGGCCAAAAGCATCTGCTTATGTAAATTAGAGAATCAGGCCAGCAGCTTTAGATAAGATCTAATTAGGGATAATATTCCAAAGTGAAGAGGGATTTTCAAGAAAATTATTAAGACAATTTCTGATAATTGGTTCGAAAACAACCTTCTTTTAGTTGGTCAGCTTTTAACTCACAAGGCAGACTTTATAACGACTCAGATTTTTACAGAAATATAATATCCCTGTATCTGCTGATGACTATGCAATTGTTTTCATTCCCTC